>JAPKLW010000064.1:32358-84340 GCA_026898455.1 Plectranthus barbatus | reverse complement strand
GCTCACCTACACAACTCAAACACAAACACACTCGAAAACACATCAAATATAAACAAAAAATATAATATGTGGGTGAAATAAGCAGGAATAATCACAATAATGTATCGATAAAGTGGTCATTTCACACACATATCAGCTCCTCAAATGCTGCCTCTGATTCTCTCGTCCGTGGCGCATGTTGCTGCACATCCCTCTTCGATAAATTCATCAAAGGTGCAATGATCTTTCCGTAATTGCTAACAAACAAATGGTAATAACCTGTTTTTAGTTTGTTTCATACGAATTTCGGACCCCGGGAACTTGGGATCTGAATACAACAAAGAATAGTAATAAAAGAGATACAAGTATAAGCAGAATAATAAAAGAGATGCAAACAATGGTAGAGATGATGAATTATAATGAAAGACTTATTCTAACGTTACGAGTTACACAATTGAACATCAACTAGCACGATATCGAGCTTGATGAATGAATGTATTATATCACTAGAATGAGATTTAATTGTGTAGATATTGGTGTAAAAAGTTAAGTACCAAAATTTGGCTTACAAACAACTATTTATAAAAGTTCGTGAAGGGCTAGGGTTTCCTAGATTTTTGCTGAAGCTGTTGAGCAGTGGCTTCCATCTTTGTAAGAGCTGTCACAACGTCTCTATCTTCAACGACCTCTGAGATTTCCTTGAGCTTATCCATTTCCTCCTCTTAACCATTGGGTGGTTCGGTAGGGGTGGCTTTCTGCCGGCTGCACTTCAGAAAGAAGGTCACTCCTTTTATCACACAGTCTAGTCCGTTGGTTTTGATCATACTGTTGTCTGCGACCTCCTTTCAACCTGCGAACTATATTTGACTTCGTCGGTCTTGGGCCGACTTGCTCTCTAGCCCGTAAGGGGGCTAGTGGGCCTCACTTTAGGCCTCTTTGATGGGCTTATTTTTAATTATACCCCAACAACCTATGAGGCCTAGAAATCCTTGTAACCCACGAGTTGAAGTAGGCATCGGCTACTGAATAAAAGTTGGTACTTTACAGGGATCCAACTGTACTCCGTCTTGGCCGGCTACATGGCCCTTATATTCAACCTCCTGTTGACCAAATACACTTTATCATGGGTTAATGACAAGTTTATGCGACTGTAGAGTGAGAAGAACCTGGTGTAGAAGCTAGATATGGTCTGCCCAGGAGCATTTGTATATTAAAATATCATCGAAGAAGACCAAGATCGATCGTCGGTGCAACCGTCATATTTTGTGAGCATAGATGAAGCAAAGTGTTGCACTGGTGTTGATCATGACAACCACCTGCTGGCCATCGATTTCTCCCATCAATTTCATTGCTTATGGACCGTCGAATCCAAAGGATGTTAAAACAGGGAGCTGCACAGTTTGAACGTCATCAATTAATTCAGGTTCACTCCCTAGAATGGTTATTCGTCCATTGTTCAGCATCCTGTTCCTCAATCTCTCCGATCAACACCTGCTAAGATTTTTGTATACAATGATGAGAGGGACTTTATTTTTGTCCGCACTTGAAGCACGTACTAGCGGCTCCGTGTTTTTTTATATTCTACATTATCGAAAAGATTTTGGCATGGAAGAGCCCTGTGAAATTGCTACAGACCCAACACATTAGGACTTGGAATTACTGTTGTTTGCGGTGAAGGTTGGACACGGAATTAGCATCGTTTGCTGAAATGATTGCATTCCAGTGGTTGCAGTAACACATGTACGAGTAGGGGGTGGGCTTGTTGCACGATCAGTCTTTCGAGCCATTTGATGGCCGTGGAATAGTTCTTTATCCCCATATCTTGCATCTGATCTCGGACTTCTTTCTTCAACTCACCGAAAAAAATTCTCGGTACTGAATGTCCAAGAAATCTGGGATTTGAGACACCATATTTTCGAATGCAGATATGTAGTCCTCTAGGTTTCCAGATTGTTTCACCATCGTAAGCGACTCATCAATATTCATAATGGATTTGTCTCCAAAGATAATCAATAATTCATCCTTGAAGGTTCTCATTGTGATTTATCCGTCAAATCAGAAGGTGATAACATGACATTGTTGAGCCTATCATAGCAATCAAGGTAACCTTAATTCGTTGTTGCATTAGTATCTTATGAATAAATAAGTACTGCCCTGGTTAACCATGTTCGGGCATCCGATCCATCAAATGTTTGTAAGTCCATCTTGGTTCCAGTCTGAGTCTTTCTTCCCTTAGAAGCCGAGTTCTCAGTGGATTGTTCAAGCGGTTGTTTACGTCCGCCATTGGATTGATTAGCCGCCACTCCCCCAGACTACAGTTTCTTCATCATCTCCTCCATACGCATCATTTAGTCCCATTGTTCCTTAGCCACAGACAAAAAAACTTGCCTATCACCTTATCCACCTTGTCCAAGCATTTATTTGCATTGCGCTTAGTTTGCACCATGTTGTATTCCACGTTCACCGCACAAAAATTATGGAATCCTCAAAAGGGCACCCTCACTTTAATCATTTCACTAACATACTTAAACTTAGATGACTGACTCTCTTAAATAAGAAGTGAACCCTAATTAGGCCCATGGAACTAGGGTTACAGCCCATGCACGTCCAGGTTCAACAAAACTCAGCAATTAAATCAAAACTCAGATAACAACTATGTAATAATTAATTTAAATAACTACTAATAACTTGCAACGTTCTGTGGACTGCAGGTTAACACTTTCCATTGCATTCAATCGCTATCAAGAATATGCGAAAAAAATATAATATCATCTTTGTAATTCAAACACAACTAATAATTCATTATTGTAGTGAATAAGAAAAATTTATTAAGAGATCACTAGGTCTTGCAAAATGATGTTTTTAATATCAATTAAAATTAGGAGTGACAATTCGTGCGGATCGGATCCTTATCGTGTTAATCCATTATCGATCCGATCCGTTAAGGTCAAATCCGTATCCGATCCGTTAAGAAAAATCAAAATCCGTATCCGTATCCAATCCGTTAAGCTCAAATCCGTATCCGCAGGAATCCGATCCGTATCCGTTAAGGATCCAATAAGTATCCAATCCGAATGATCCGTTATGTATCCGATCCGATAAAGATCCGATAAGAATTCAAATCGGATTAATTCAATAAGAATCCATTTCAATAAACACAATTATAATCCAATAAAAATTTGATAAGATAATACAAAATATTCATATTTGATTGTTCAAATAATGTGTTTGATGAATAAATAAAACTACAACTTCATTTGAAACTAAAATCCTCAATCAAATATCTAAAAATACATATATAAATTTTAAATTCCGATTCTAGTGGTCAAATATGCTCATTTCTAAATACTGATCAATCTTTCACCTTAGTCGTCAATACTCCGCTTACAATTTTGTGGGAGAAAAATATTAATTAAATTTTAAGATTTATAACAAATAAAATAAATTATAATAAATACTTTTAATCTATCATGGTGAAATTGAAAGAGTTGAGACAATGAATGAGAATCTACTATACTTTTATCAACATTAAAATTTAAGATCTCACATTTTAGTTAATCCATTGATACAACTTAATTGAAAACTTGAAGTTGAGAAAAAAAGAAAGTTATTAAATTTTGATAGTAGAAGAATATAAATATTAAAAAATATAATTAATAGATAAATAAATACATTTTTTTGGTGGTGAATTAATAAAATGAGACACGAACAATAAAGAACCAAGAGATTTGAGTTTTTTAAAGAACTTTAAATCTATATTAATATATCAAATCAATTAATTAATTATTATATTTAAAAAATAAATAATTTTTATTAATTTATTAACGGATATCCGTATCCGATCCGAATCCGATCCGTTTAATGAATTATCCAATCCGATCCGTATCCAATCCGAATCCGATCCGAAATTTTCATGTCCTTATCGTGTCAATCCGATAAGGATCCATATCCGATAAGCCTCAATCCGTATCCGTTATTATCGTGCGGATTCGTGTCGGATTATCGGATCGGATAAAAAACTGCCACCCCTAATTAAAATCCTTTACTGGCTAAAATAACTAACATGTATAAGTAAACAATGAGAATGCATATTACATTGCTATACATCATAGCATAAAAATTCTCAAATATAACTGTACAATATGCAAACCTAGGGGTGTGCACGGTCCGGTTTGGCCGGTTTAAGGGGCAAAGTACGGGCCAAACCAATAGGTACGGTTTGAAATTTTCACAAACCAAATCGGCCAAATAATTATTTCAAACCATATCGGCCAAACCATATTAAAACGGTTTGGTTCGGCCGATTTATATGGTTTGAAGATTATTCAACTGATAATATTACAAAAAATGAAACTTGTATATCAATTTTATTATTAGATATTAATGAAATAATGATACACAAAATAAAACTAATATAGATATATCTCGCTTGTCATTAATTATAAATATGAGATAAGTAATAAATAAATAATATTATGGTTGCAAGAAACAATTAAATATAAGTTGATTTATAAAGTTACAATTCGAAATAATATAAGCATCGGACATATATATCAATATAATTGATATTTTAGCTTTTTATCAAATAATATTTTATTATCATTATTATATTTAAAATTATATTATTTATACGGCCGGTCCGGCCAAAACGGCCGGTTTCATCCTTCAAACCGTCGGCCAAACCAAATCATCCGGTTTGAAAATTTTCAAACCAACCCAGCCAATCATTTTTCTCAAACCAGCCAAACCGACCAAATTAATTTGGTTTGGCCGGTTTGGCCGGTTTCGACCGAACCGTGCACACCCCTATGCAAACCTACAAAAGCTTGTGCAAAAAAAAGAACATTTAATACGATCTTTGCAAGTCTAACACCACTATTATTGAAATAATCACTCATTATAAAATAAAGAAATAATGTTTTTTTTAAAGTAATAACAACTCACATTATTCTCCGTTTGAAAAGAGATGGTAAAACCATGTCTTGATAAGTTTGAAATAAGTGGAGTAATGTTGCAAGAACCCCTATTTCATGAGATATGACAAATCTAATACTAGGATATCACAAATTATTCTTAAACTATAAGAATGGTAGGAAGTAGTGTATCATAAGCTACAATAAAACAAAAGACCCATTTTAGTAAATGCATGCAATAATGCATATACCACGCATCCTTCAATCCCAAGGACTTGATATCCAATGGAAGAAGCATAAGAATCTACTGCTACCAAGCATCTACTACTACAAATTAAGCTTTTCCCATAAATGAAAGATATGTTAGACGCTACAATATCTATTGTTCCACGAAGTATTGTGATTGGATGGAGTTCAATAATAGTGAAAGGTGTTGTGATAATCTAATCACGTCTTACATTTGTTTGTACATGTTTAGGAAAATGAATACAAGACAACAATGTTTACAATTGGTAAAAATAATTTACTTCATAAACTTCTTGTTAAATTAATGAATCGATGGTAAAACCCTTTTTTTGGATGAAGTCATTTTTGCTAACATCATATGATGTTGGTAAATATATTCATTAATTCATTACTATGTTAAAAAAAATATTTTTACTAACACCACTTAATATCATGTAAAGACCATGTTATTAAAAGTAATTTATGCATGCCTATTGAATTTATATATCAATAAGAACAATAAATAATTCAACAGACGACTATCAAATAACACAAATACTAACTAAACTTCTCATTACTCATATGAGTATTTGTTGGGAATTATTTTTGTAATTCTCCCTTTAGGATCAAATTTGTGATATGTTTTGTTGAATCAAAGCCTTAGCATTTGGTCGATCATTGCTGAATTCTAGCATAGTCTAGCAACTTTTGTAATGTCCTGTATAGGCTAAGTATTGAGTTGTAATAGATTAGGTTGCTAGAAGTATTTCTAGCAGATTGCTAGAGAAGGCTAACACTTGCTAGAAGTCAAAGAGATAGCAGAATGCTGAGGAGTCGGCATTCGCTAGCACATAGCAGATTGGTAAAGGCATTAGCAATCCGGAGTCGAAGGAATCAGGAATAAAAAGAGCAACTGCTGAGAAGTCAGCAGTCCGATAACTATCTAGCAGATTGCTAATGAAAACTAGCAGATCGTTCCTAAGGAGCTTATCAAAGCAAGACAGCTAACAACGATTGCTACACTACCGTTCTGACAACCGTATGCGCAAGGACAAGACTTTCCAGAAGTAGGTCAAAAAGCACTGTACGAAGCCAGAATGGACGGCGAAAGTCGAACCACTTTTGGACAATGAAACCGTTGTGTCTAACGGGTATGGAGATTCAAAGTTTGAATCTCCAGGTATAAAAGGCAAGTCTAGAAGTGAGAGACGACAACTGCTCATTTAATACACGAAACACCCTCAAGAGATTCCTAAGACTAAAGCGAAAAGCTAAAGAACAGTCAGTTGAAAGCCAACATTCGAAAGATATTAAAAGCCTTCAACTACTAGACTATCCCTATTGATTATCTGACACTCCATTGAAGAGATTCCTTGACCTTGATCAAGATTCTTCAATCATTGGGATACCTTCCTTTATTGGAAGCATCCAACAGTCAATTCTCTGAAAAGGCATTATTATTAGGACGGGCGTCTAGCCGCAATCAAAGGAAAGTTTGGAAGGAACTATAAATCTTCTATAGTAGCAAAGGCGAGTTTTACGAAGGTGTGCCCTTGACTCTGCCGGAACTACACCTGAGGAGTTCGGAGTAACGGAGGATAGTCGTGAAGTAGCCGGGTCGAAAGCTCACTGCCTACTTTACTTGAAAGGCGAATCCTTGTATTATGTATACTTACATAGTAAATTCTTAGCGTTTCGGCTAAGGAGTGGACGTAGATCTTTTGATCGAACCACTATAAATATTGGGTCATTACTATGTTTACTGTTTTATCGCTTATTATTTGATTGAGATTTGAAACCTAGCAACGGAGTTTCTAGTGTATATCTGCAAGATAAACCTAAGTGAAGTTGAGCTAAACAATCTTTTATAAGAACTTAAAGTGCAAGTGAACGTTTAAATCTTCCGCTGCAATTCGTGTGAGTATTGTGTTATCACCATGACGACTCTAATCTTAGGGACCAACAAGTGGTATCAGAGCAGGAGGTTGAAAGACCGACTGCTTGTGAGTCACTTTAAGACCTAGATCTTAGCTTTTCTTGCGCTGTCACTCTATTTTTTCTTGTTTGTCTAGCTCAGGTGAAGTATACCAAGATGTCTTATCACGTTCTTCCAAAGTACAACAAGGAGAAGTTCGAGTCATGGAAGACGTTGGCCATGATCCAACTCCAAAGTATCCATCCGGAGATGAGAGATGTGCTGGAGAAAGGCCCTATAGAAATCATGAAGGTCAATACCGCTGTAGCTCCACCTGCTGAAGGCCAACCACGTCCAGAGATGGTACCAAAGCCATATGAGGAATGGACGTTGGAAGATAAGAAAAGGGGTCAGCTGGAATACATGGCTATGAAGTTAATCATTGACTGCCTACCCCCTTTGATGGGTGACAAAAACCTAGAATACAAGACAGCCAAAAGAATGTGGGAATATGTGTGCGAATGCTCTCAAGAAACTGAGCAAATGAAATATAATAAACTACAAGCTGTTGTGGACAAGTATGAGTCATTCTCAATGCTTCCTGGAGAAACCATCCAATCCATGGAGGAAAGATTCAATACAAATGTAGGCGAGCTCAAAAATGTGGGCAAAACCTATGATAATGGGGAGATGAACAATCAGATAATATCGAAACTCTTCCCAAGGAGTGATTGGTTTGTCAAGATGACAAGCCTAAGTGAGAAGGATCTCAGTAAGATGTTGACTGCTGAAGTGTTTTCACAGCTGAAAGCTTATGAGTTCATCATCCAGCAATCAAAGAAAAATGAGGCTGCTATGGCGCAACTGTTGGTCCCTGAGATCAAAGTCGTCGTGGTAACAATAATATATACACACGAAATGCAGCGGAAAAAAAATTAGCGTTTCCTTGTAAGTAGGTTATTTTTAACTTATAGTTTTTGGTTCACCTTTGCTTAAGTTACTTTTTGCAGTTATACTCTAGCAACTCTATTGCTAGGTTAAATTGTCGTAGCTCAAAAGTATTAGAACAGTAATCAACAAAAGAACACAAGGTTTATAGTGGTTCAATCAAATGATCTACGTCCACTCCTTAGCCGAATCGCTAAGAGTTTCACTAAGAAAGTATATGGTGTACAAAGAGTTGCCTTTCCTGTAAAGCAAGCAGCCGATGTTTGGTCTGTCTGCTCCACGACAATCTTCTGATACTCCAAACCTTTCAGGTGTGGCTCCGGCTGAGTCAAGGGCGCACCTTCGTACAACTCGCTTTTACCACCTGTGGAAGAGTTTAAAGTTCCTTCCGAACTATCCTTCGTTCTCAGCTTCAATGCCCGTTCTAATCAATTCCCTTTTGAGAAATTGACTGCTGGATACTTTCTCTAACGAAAGTGATCCCAAAGATTGAAGATTCTTGAATCACTTCAAGAATCTCTCAGATGAGTGTCAGATGTGTGGTGGGACACTCAAGAAGTTGAAGGCTTTTCGATATCTCGGTATTATGCCTTTCAACTGAACTGCTCTAAGGGCTTTTATCTCTTTTTGGAAACTTTCGTACGTGTGTTTGCGTTAGAGAGTGAGCAGCTCCTGCATCTTCCTTTGACTTGCCTTTTATAGTGGTTTTCAAGAAGTTTGAGTCGGCAGATCCGTTTAGACACAACACAACGGATCTTTCTTCTTAAATGCAGGTAGCTTTTTACCAACTTTTCTGTCTCCGTATAGGATTTTCCGTCCTACTTCTGATAGGTCTAATCTTCGCGTGTTGGTCAGAATAGCGGTGTAGCAGTTGTAGAGATTTGCTTTGCTGTGCCTTTACTGGAACGGGATGCTGGATATCTTTCAGCATACTACTGGACTTGGTGCGCAGCAAATGCTCTTCTACTTCTTTGGCTTCGGATTGCTAACACCTTTAGCAGCCTGTGACGAGTTATCAGATGCTGACTCCTCAGCATTCTGCTATCTCTAATTTTCTTCTTCTTTCTTGCTTTCCTGATGTTTGCTGAGATTCTTCCAAGCAATCTATTCTATTACAACTCGATGTTTACCCTATACAGGACATTACATAAGTTGCTAAGCTTATGCTAAGGTTCATCAATGATCGACCATCTACTAAGTTTTGATCCAACAAAACCTTTTACACTGTACTCCTAAGGGTAATTCAGGAATATTTTCCCAACAATTTCCCCCTTTTTGGTGCGATCAAAGCTTACTAAGGATTGGTGAGACTTAGCATCGAAAAATTCTGAGTTACAAGGAAATTTCTAGACAAACTATCTCAGAATCTTACTTGCTTTAAGTCCTTAGCGAAAATATTATAAGTAAATCATTCAGCAAACATTCAAACATTCTTGGCTTATCTTCCAGATTCTGATTCGTTGAATACACAGAGAGTGTATTTCAACTATTGTACGCACTGAGAAAATCAGAATTTAGACGATAAGATTTTGTCATGATTCCGATGATTTCATATATGATATTGCAATTACAAGTTTAGTGAAATCAGTTCAGAATCACGACAAAAAAAATAAGAACATGACAGATGGGAGTGACCTTGGTTCTAAGCGTCTGGTGGAGGTTTTGTCTTCTCAAGGTATTCCACCTTCCTTGTTGTCATGGCTAAGAGTTTCTCCATTTGCTCAATACGAGCTAGTTGTTCTGCTTTCTGTTGTTCTTCTAACTTCATTCTTTGTTCCATCATTGCTCGTTCAAACTCTTTTTCTTTCCTCAGCATCTCAGCTACCTCTGCTTTCACCCTTGCTTGTTCAGCAATCCTTCTTTCTTCCCCCTCTTTGAGCGCATCCAAAACAGAGGTGGTGAAAGACTTGTGTGCAGCAAGATCGACGCTGAGAGTTACCACATTTGTTTGCACCGTAGCGACGGTTTCTTCCACATGTGTGATTTTGTCAGTAACTTGACCAACCTTTTGCTGGACCTCAGAGACAGAGGTTTTAACTTCAGAGATTACTCCTCGTACATCAGCAACCTCTCTTAAGACTTCTTCATTGAATCTGGTTTGCTGGATGTCTCGTTGATGTAGTGCGTTGTGGAGTATGTTGACAAGAGATTGAAAACTCACTTGTACTGGTTCAGCAGCAATGGGAACGTTGGAAACGACCATATCGTTACTGGTTGCTCTGGTGGTAAGTTCACCGACTTGTCCTTCCACTGTTATGATCGCAGATTCTGGGAATGCGACTTCAATCGTTTGGGTGGTAGCTTCAACAACCACATTGTTATCTACTTCCATTGAGTCACTCACTACATCTTGATCGGGATTTGAAGCAGAACCTTGAGCCTCAGAAGCTTGAAGTAAGGCAGCAGCTCGAGTATAGTCTTTCTGAAAATTAATCATTTTGAGATGATCTTGTCGCTTAGCCTCTTCTTCCTTTGCTTGTTCAAGAGCGGCTAGTTCTAGGCTTCTAACTCGCAACTTCTCTTCATAAGCAGCCTTTCTTTACTGATAAGCATCCATTGCAGCCCTTTGTCGTTTGGTTAGTTGTATGTGTGCTAGAGACTTCTGATCTGGAGCAAACTGAGATCGGGGCAGTGACAGGGATGCAGAGTATTTTCGGTGGGCACGGATGGCTTGTAGTCTTGCAATCACTTGTTGATCGGTAAACTGTTTCGTGCAGGAGGGCTGATGATAACTGTAAAATACAGCAGCAAATAAATTTATAATAACCCGAAGGCTAGTCGAACCCACAGGGATAGTGCGACGAAATCATCTCATGTACTGGACACAGTTTATCAATTCTTTGTTTGAGTGAACCAATTTTCAGAAGAGGGTTTTGTTTTGAGAAACAGAAATAACTTTTGGAATAAAATTCAATAATAAAAAGCACAGATTCTAGGGAAATCAACCAATCCAATTCAACATGTATACACAATCAATCCAAACCCAAAATAATCATTAAGGTGGGAAATCTGATAAATTGGAATTAATTCCTTTGTTGGGCAATTAAAACCTAGATTACTAGAAAGTGAATTTTACCTCTCGGTCTCAAGAACACAAACTAGTCAATCTCAATAAAGATACAAATTTGAAAACCCTACAACTAATTCTTCTTTTTGAGACAGAAAACAGTTGTATCAAAATTCTATTTTCCTATTATTAATTATCTCCTCTCGGTCTCAAATTAATAACTATAAACCTAATCCAATTTTCATCTCTCGATCCTTCAATTGAAAATAGATTTTAAAATCAAAACCATAGAATTTGAACCAATTAATTAGGGTTTGGAATTAATCGAATTAACACATGCCAAAAAGGATGGAGAAACCCTAGAACCTGTTAAGGGTTCTAGCCTAACATAATTGAAATAAACATTGCAAAAGATGTAAAGAAACTTACTTGAATCATTAAAACAATAGGAATCTTGAAGTACTTGAATCCAATTGCAACAATAAAATAAAGAGTACTAGGAATTAAAGTGTATAATGCTGAAAAATAAAGTTGAAAACTGAAACTAAAGGTAAAGAGGAATTAATTTTCGAGCCTAATAAGTCATATTTATAGGGGGAGAAAGTATATCTTCAAAAGGTAATGATTTGGGAAGGAAAAATCTCCAATTTGGGCCAAAAACTGCCTTTCCGGCGCGCCTGTCGACCGACACAAATAATTTCGATCGACAGGAATCCTGTCGGTCAACAGAAATCCTGTCGCTCGACACAAGTTCTCTGGTCTGCGCAGTCTTACGGTTTTGGCCATAACTTTCGCTCCCGAACTCCGATTGACCCGATTCCAGTTGCGTTGGAAAGCTAACTCGAAGATCTTTCCATCCATGTGCTCAAATAGCTCAGATTCCATCTGTGGAAGAAGTCGTGACTGTTCCTTTGAACATCTGCTGCTTTCGGTACGGGTTTCCCTTGAATTTGGCCTAAAACCTGCAAAATATTACCATGACAAGAATAATATCCCCTATAAACACTTCATGCTCGATTATTAACTAAAAACTTAAGTAAATGCAATAAAACAATAAGAAAACAACGTGATAAGTGAGGCAAAATACGAGCTTATCAGCTGATCCATCCATTTGTTTGCCCATAACTCTTCGGAATGCCAGAAATTTAGACCTTTCCGTGCAATAGTAATCATCCATTCTTCAAAACAGAGTTCATGCATAATGTAATCATATGTTTTCCATCGTCGGAATTGTTTACCAAGCACCTTGCCTTCTTCTGTTCCTTCGTCAATTTCAACATAGAAGACCCCGACAATGTCACTACTGACTTCTTGATCTACAAATGCTATGATTTCGTCACTCCAATCTTGGAGATCGGCATTCGAATCATCGTCAAGCGAGACAGATCCGCATCACTGAGATACCCTTCTAGAGTGGAAGAGTTTCCCAGGTAAACCATAAAATGGGATCCTCAGTTGTTCGTTTTTCAAGGTGGGGAATTGCCTTAGGGTTTTGGCATCAAATACCTCATTAGATTCCCCCTCAGAATCAGCTTCTGATGAGTAGGTGGATTCATCCAGAAATCTAGCAGAGGAGACTTCTTGTTCTATCGTATCATCTGTATGATCCTCAACAGCTGCAGCTGCTGTTGTCTCATCAGCAACATGTACTACTTCAGCAGTGTCCAGCATAGTTACTTCAGCTACAGTAGACTCTTCAGCAACTGTATGAGTCATGGCCTCAGCAGGTGGTTCTTTTTCAGATTCAGCAATCTTCTCCTCAGTAGCTGGTTCGCTTTCAGATTCAGTGATATCTTCCTCAGCAGCTGGTTCGTTAGCAGACATGTTGATGTCTACAAGTTCTTTTGTTGTTCCGGACGACTCTATATCCTTATCCTTGGGAGATATAACATCTGTTGCTTTGTGTGGTTCGTCTCTCTTTGAACTATCGCCTTTATGAGGTTCGTTGGTTGGTTCACAAATCTGAGCTTGTTTGCCCTTGGAGTGTTCCTTGGTATTGAAGGCTCCAGAGTGGATCATCGTGTCTAGCTCCGCGTCAATCATGTCGTCTTCTTCTTCTGATATTTTGGCAGGTTGAGTGACTTCAACAAGGATTTCCACTTCTTTTCCCTTTTGAGTAGACTCTGCTGTTGTTTTTCCTTTCTTTGCTGCTCTTCTCAATTCGTCAGCAGCTTCCTCGTTTGATGTTGAACTAACCATCTTCTTTTGAGCCTGTTGCTCATCGTGAGATCGCTTGATTTGTTCAAAGTTCAAATCCCTACCTTCAAACGTAATTCTTTCAATCTCCTTTCTATATGCTTTTATTTCCTGTGCTTTCTTTGCATCGTTCCGTTTCCTTTTAGTTTCACGAATGCCTTTAACACATTCCTCAAAGCTTTTAGAGGACAAGGGTGGGTCAATCTCCTTTTCGGTAGCAGCAGCTTGATCAGCAGTTGCTTTCTTTTTGGTATCATCGAGTTCCTGAAGTTCAGTGGTTTTGAACAGTCGTTGACGAGTAGATCTCCTCTATTCTGTTGGCACAACTTTTGTTTGTTGTTCAGATGAAATTGGGAGGGCAAGTTGACCAATCACGAGCGGTGCCTGTTCCGCTGCTTTCTTCTCCATAATCTCTTCTATCCTTTCGGTAGGTATATCACCGAGGGTTACAATGTCATCGAGTTGCTGAAAGCATTGTTCTGTTTCAGCATTCTTAGTTAATACCGCTATTTCTTCAGCAGTGATAGGTGATGCCGTCTGCAGCACCTGTTGTCCCAATGAGCTTTCGTCGACTTCCTCGTCTGAAGTGGGTTTATCCTTATCGACATTGGACTTGCCAGTCAACTTCTTTGGTTTCTTGAAGTCAAGAGGGTTGGCTTCCTTCCTCGTTGCTGGAATGAAATCAGTGGGAAGGAGCTTCACACCTTGATCAATCTTCGTGGGGTGCATGACTAACTCCAGAAACTTGTTGATTTTCAATACAAAGTTAACATTTGATGAGAATGTTCCATCGACGGACATGTGATCATTCTTCTTGGCATGTTCTGCCCATCGTTCGAAGAAAAATTCTGCCCAATTGCCCTTCACTCTATCCGTTTGAGCTATCATGACAACGTACTTCTTAGCAGATAACTCAGAGTATGATCCAGCATAACATTGAAACATCTTGATGACCAATTCAGCAAGTGTTTTAAACTCATCTTTTAGGGCGTTAATGGGGGTGGCCGTCTTAAAAGTAATTGGCTGACCTTGCCTATCCTTCAATTAGCCAAGCTTCTTCCACAGATTCCAACGCCGTTCCATTTCATCATAATCTGCTACCTTGTATTGAGATATATGTTCCCCCTCATTTCGAAGACTAAAAGTCTTAGCAAGTACATCGGCATATACTTCGATTATGATTCCATAAACACAGGTTTTGAAAGATTTTCCATCCTTACTCAATATTGCTCTGGCATAGAATTCAGATACCATATGCGGATGAAAATGTACAGGTTCAGCGGATAAGTATTGAATTACCTGTTCGCTGTCAAGGATATTCATTATCCAATTTGAGATATGTTCAGCAGCAAGACGTTTGTACAGTATGCGATCTTTCAAGATTTGAGCTGTTTGCCTTTGCTCTTTTGTGTGGCCGCTCTATGTTTTCTTCCGAGCCATCATAACTATTTGACCATATAATATTGAATCGTCAACATCTTCCTTCTTTAGAATGCCGGTAAAACCTGGTGCATGTCGCTCATGCAGGGGTTCTTCAGAATTTGGTGGAAAATTGAAGATACGGGGTTCACTGGATTCAGATTGATGTTTATGGGAAGTGGGTTTCTGGGATGATGAGGCTTTGGGATTGGAGGCCATGTCTTTGAGAAAGAATTTTGAGTAATCTCGAAGAATTTAGAGATTTTGAATTTGGGAATTTTTCTCTCGATTTCGAAGGAGATAGAATGAACAGTGATCAGAGTACGATAGGGTTAAACTTTTGAATGTGAGATCTAACGGATGAGGTAAATTCTGAAGGGGGTTAGATCAACGGTTCATAGAGAATGCGTCTTTCCATATGGCTTCCTATGCTTCAAGAAACACTCAAGTGCGTCTGACGTGGTGTCTCCTCAGTTGATGCCGCCGTTTGCGTTCATTAAATACGCCTTATCGGGTCCCATCAAGTTTGAAATTTGAGTCATCCCACCTCGATTTTAGATATGTTGTTGCTTCTGATCTAGCAGCCGTCCAATGATGCTGATGGATGGTAGTAAGTCTCAGCACCCAAATGCACAAAATGATCTGCTAACTTTGCACGAGATTCGTCAGCATCTTTCGAAGTTCTGCTGAGTCTCTGAAGACTTTGTTCGAAAACCATAATGATGATGAGATCCTCAAACCTTTCAATGCTTCCCATTTAACTCTCCATGCATACACGTCGATTCCTTTACTCACGACGTTTCGTATTCCAAGAGACGAATCATTGTGATCTTCAAACAGATTTTTTTCTCTTTCTTCGTGTCATAATTGGCAAATCCTCTATAAATGTCGTCGTTCGAGATTATCCAAACATCTCAACTTCCATCCTCACTTGAATCATATTTTCAACCTTCCTTTCTATAAGAAAATCAAGTTCCCTTCTTCACGTATGGATTCTCCTCCAAGAACCTTAGATACCAGGCGCAACCTAATTCTGGATGAGTCGGGTTTGGATAGATATTATCTGGATGATTGTGATGTGGTGGTGAAGATCATGTCTGCATTGCAGTGGGGGTGTCTTTCTCAATTTGCATGTGCCACTCCTCATCGTTTCCAGGAGGAAGTGTTGAGGGACTTCCTTGGCGATTGCCATGTCGAGCCGAACGTAATTTACGGGGTGTTCCATGGTGAGCTTGTTCTTTGGACCCCTGACACTTGCAGTGGATATTGGGCTTCATCGAGGTCCTTTGTCGGTGGAGGACTATCTTGCAGAAGAGGTGGCTCCAGAATGGGTGGCATGGGAGAAATGGCATCATTCTCCTCGTTTTGAGTTTAGCCCTAACATTCCATTCTCTGGTCTCCAGACTTCGTACTGGGTGATGTTTCGTATTGCCCATGGTATTCTGCTTGGAGGGGAGCCTCAGGACCTCTGTTTCTCAAGGACTGTTTGGCAGGTGATGATGGCTATGGATGATGCTGCCTCTGTTGACTGGGCCGGATTCTTTTTCAAGAATGTCTGGGAAAGCATCAAGCTTCATATGTTCGTGCCACTGCGGAATGGAATGCAGCTTAGCTGGTTGATGGAGAAGTATTTTTCGGAGATTGTTGACAGTCCATCCAACCTTCAAGGAGCTGATTTCTATCCTTATAAACCAGTGTCGCCTTTCTGAAAACATAATGAATCCTGTAGTAGATCTATGTTTCCCTTTTGACTGATGTTGTAACGTCCCTCCTTTTGAAAAAATGTAATGAAGTTCCTCCTTTTTGTAATGCATGTCTATCTTTAGTGATGAATAGTTGTATAACACAACGATCTTTGGCATATCTTCATGATAAAAGATAGATTTTATCTTTATTTTTCATGATGTGCTGAGCAGATACAATCTATCTGCTGACTGTTTAGAGGGGTGTTTTTTATATTTGCCATTATCTTAGCAGACTTCATTTAGCAGAGACCTTCATAATATGCTGAAGATAATAAAGAGAAATCCACGAAAACCAGAATGAATGAGAATAACATCTCATTCATCGACAACAACGTCTAACAAAATCATGCCCAATTTGATACATAACTCTTTGAATCTGGTCTCTGCTAGAGGTTTAGTGAAGATGTCTGCTATTTGATCCTCTGTGCATATACGATGAATATCAATGTCCTTCTTTTCTTGATGATCACGAATAAAGTGATGTCGGATATCAATATGTTTGGTTCTGGAGTGATGTACTGGATTCTTTGTGATGCACATAGCACTGTAGTTATCACAGAAGATTGGTACACATTCAGGAGAAATGTCATAATCCTGAATTGTTGACGAATCCACAGAATTTGTTGACAGCAACTAGCAGCCGCGACATACTCTGCTTCAGTGGTTGATGTTGCTACCGAGTGCTGCTTTTTGCTGAACCAGCTGATCAATTTATGTCCAAGGAATTGACATGTTCGACTGGTGCTTTTCCTATCAATCTTGCATCCTCCAAAATCAGAATCAGAATAACCACTCAGAGTTAGACTGTCGGCTCTTGGATACCAAATTCCTAATTCTTCTGTGCACTTCAAATATCTGATAATTTGCCTTGTTGTATCTAGGTGCGTTTTGTTTCTCGAAGGAATTCAGAATTGATTGACCATTCACATCATCAGTCTCATGATTGATTTCCTTCGTCTCTTTTATAGCTCTGCGCACTAAGGCAGATTCATAAAAAATAACAATGCATGTTATTTCCACAATTCCAGTAGTCTTATTTAACACTCTATAACCTTTGTGAGTGGGGTGACCATATCCAAGAAGTACACCCTCATTTGACTTAGGTGAAAAAGTGTTAAGTTTCGACTTTCCGTTATTATGAGTATAATATGTTGCACAAAAAGCACGTAGATAATCTAAATTAGGCTTACGACCATTGTATACTTCGTAGGGAGTCTTGTTGAATCGTCCGTTAATGGAACTTCTGTTTTGTGTATAACAGGCTGTCATGACCGCTTCTCCCCAATATTTAGCAGGTAAGTCAACATCGGCTAGCATAGATCGCATTGCTTCTTTGAATGTTCGATTTCTCCTTTCTGCTAGACCATTCTGCTGCGGGGTCCTAGCAGTGGACCTCTCATGATTTATACCAGCTTCTGCGCAGAATTCTATGAGGATTCCATTGCAAAATTCGGTTCCATTGTCGGATCGAATCCTCTTCACAGTAACCTCTTTATTGTTTTGCTCCTTAAGAATTAGCTCGGGTAGGATGATCTTAACCTCATCTTTAGCTTTAAGCAAACGAACCCATGCGTACCTAGAATAATCATCAATTACCACAAGAGTATATATTCTTTTACTTACAGAGGGAGGAGTGACAGGTCCAAAGAGGTCCATGTGCAATAATTCAAGAATCCTGCTTGATGTGTTTTTCTCTGGATTGGAGTGGAATGAGGCTTTGGTCTGCTTTCCTTGTTGACAGGCTTTGCATATTCCTTCCTTCCGAAATGTGATGTCATCATTTAGACCTACGACAAGCTCATTTCTAGCTATATGGTTAATGGTTTTAAAATTCAGATGATTTAACCTTTTGTGCCATAGCCATGTGGTTTCTTCTTTGTTTAGTGCTAGCAAGCATGAATGTTGTTGACCACTTTGCCAATCGACCACATAAAGAACTCCCTTCCGGATTCCTCGAAGTTTTACTTCTCCTGTAGCATTATCAGCTATAGAACAACCTGAATGTATAAAAGATACTGTGTACCCATTTTCGCATAGTTGACTTATGCTGAGTAAATTATGCTTGAGGTTTGATAAAAGAGCCACGTTGATGATCACTGCTATTTCTAACAGATTAATTATAATAACAGCGGCAAATAAATTTGTAAACCCTAAGGTTATCGATCCAGGGGAATTGTATGGGGAAACTATCCTATATACTAGCTATGATCCTAATATTCATTGTTTGAGGGATCAAAATCAGGGTTTTATAAAAGTAAAGAAAACAATGCAGAAAATTAAATTAGTTTTGAAAGCAAATTTAAAGGAACACAGATTCTAGGGAGAAATTCTTATTATGGATGACATGTAGGAGTCAATTAATTTAACAGGTAGAATAATGCAACAATGCTATATTTCCTTGTTTGGCAAATATAACCTAGATTACTAACTAGTGACTATCTCCGCTCGGTCTCAAAGTACACCAAATTAGTCAATCTGATAAGCAAATCAGTTCAATTCCTACAGTCTAGTACATCTATTTGGATAGTGTAGATCGTATCATGCATTCCTATTCCCACTATTAATATTCACCTCTCGGTCCTTCTATCAATAGCTAGACATCTAAATTAATCGTCACCTCTCGGTCCTTGAATTAATCTAGAATTAAAAATAAACATAGGAATCATGAACCTAATTAATTAATCCTAACATGCATCCATAATAATATCAACCCCTAGAACCCGCTAGGGTTTCTAGCCACTCATCGCAGATAGAAATCCAAAAGAAAACATATTAAATTGCATAAACATAAAGAACTTACAAGAAAATAAAAGGGTTTCGTGTTTCCCAAGTCTCCAAACTCTCAAAACCAAATTGTAGAACGAAAATATGATAAGGAATAATAGGGAATGCTGAAAAATTGAATTTACATAGGTATTTATAGTGGTGGATGTGTATCCTATCAAATCTAGGGCTAAAGATATGAATAAATCCGTTTTTCCTCGAATTTCCGCTCCAGCAGACAGCCTCGCGTCGATCGTGGCTGATCCACGTCGATCGACGTGGCTTCGGCGTCGGCGTCGATCGATGCTGATTGGCGTCTGTCGACGCAGCTTCTCGCCCCTTCTGCGCGGTCTCACGGTTTTGGCCATAACTTTCTCTCCCGAACTCCGATTGACCCAATTCCAATTGCGTTGGAGAGCTAACTCAAAGAATCATCCATTTCCATGTGCCAATAGCTCGAATTCCTCTTGTGGAAGAAATCTTCACTGCTACTCTTACACGTCACTGCTTCCGGAACGGATTTCTCGTGAACTTAGGCCTAAAACCCTACAAAAACACCAAAATGCGCATAATACCACCTAATATAGACTCATGCATAGAATATATATATAAACTCAATAAAACTACATAAAATAGTAGGAAATAATATAGATAAACGAGTAAAATAATGAGCTTATCAGTTGACAATCCTTAGTCCATTGCGCTCTATGCATCCTCTGCCAAGAACTCTCCCCTTGCTATTATCTCCGAACACGACAAATGGACCATAAGATTTCTGAATATCTGAGAATAGATCTTCATCTCCCGTCATGTGCGTAGAACAACCACTGTCTAGGATCCACTCATTTGACATGTCAGATGGCTTCGCACTTGAATCCTGATCCTGCAAGAACAATTAGGTTGATTTAGGTCCCCGTTTCGAGTCGGGTCCTGAAGGATTAGCTTGGGTCATTGTTCCTTTTGGAACCCACATTTTGATAATCTTCAAGGTTGTCTCCTTGAGATTTATTTCGTTAACATTCTCAACCTTTTGATGTGCATGTGTACGTTGTTGTGCGTTGTGCTCTTTTCCCTTCATCGTCCTTTGATGATACATGTATCTGGACTTTGGTTTCACATAGGTGTTTCTCCTATGTGGTGTGTAATGATAGTATTGGGGTTTCATTGAATGATGCTCAATGTGTCTTCCCGGAGAAAGGACAGGATTTGGCTTCCTGGCATTTGAAACATGATGCTCAGCCTTTGTCCTTGAGTTTGCTGAATAGTTCTGCTTAGCAGTCCTAAATTAAAAGCTTTGCTGAGATTCAACATCTCTTGTGATGCTCTGCTGAAATCTTACATTCTGCTTGACCTTTTGCTGAGGTCTGGCATAGTGCTTGACACTCTGCTTGGGTTTAGCAGACTGCTTGATATTCTGCTGAGCGATCTGCTTAGCGTTTGATGATTTAGCAACTATCGTATCATTCTCTTTACTATCACCAAATATTTTTCCGGCAGAAACAAAACTGATATTTCTTTTTGGCCTCGAAGTTTCATCTTCGTCATGACAACTGTGCCCAATTCGAGATCGATCACCGTGACGTCTCTGTTGGCTTATCAGGTTATTCAAGATATCCTGACTAGTCATATACGCGCAGACACACTTCTCATTGGCTTTCTTTTTCAAAATCAGATTCTCTTTTTCAAGATTTTTGAAATTTTCAGAGAGTTCAGAAAATTGAGTTTTAAGTCTCGATAACTCTTCGCTATTGGACCTTAGTTTTCGACTTCATCGGTCAGGCTTGCGACTTTTTGTTTGAGTGAAGAATTATCTTCTACGATAGCATTTTTCAAGGTGTATACCTTTGAAAGTTCTAAAGATAGCTTGGTAAGATAATCTTCCTCAGAATCCAAGAAGGTATCATCCGATTCAAATGTGTGTGCTGAGCATGAAGTGTTAGCTATAGATGTTACCTCTTGATTATCGACTGCTAGGGCCGATTCTGAAGGTTGCTCAGCATTAGCGGATGGCTCACCATCCTCAACGATTCTTGCCATGAAGACCATTAAGGCTTCTTCTTCCTCATTAGTGGGATAATATTCCTCTTCATTGTCAGGAATATCTAGAACTTTTGTCCGTGTCAGCAACGCCTTGGTCACAGCTCGGACTGCTCGCCTTTCGAATCTTTGTCGCAACCGTTCTCTTTCTTCAGGACTTACTTTTGGACAATCTTGCTTCAAGTGATCAGGAGATTTGCATTCAAAGCATGTCCTTATCTTTTTCTCAGTAGGATGTGAGGTTGCTTTTGCATCCTTTTCGGCTTTTGCTTCCAAAATCATTTTTTGTATCTTCTTCATCTGTTTCTCCAACTCATCTATCTTTTGATTTTCACCGCTTGAGTTAGAAGTTGATAGAGTCTCCTTTGTTGGCGTTGTTGGTGTTGATCTCTCCTGATTATAAAATCGTTTCCTAGGAGATTTCCATTTGTTTGCCTCCTTTTTGACGAAGTATGCTACGTCTTCTTGAGTTCCAGCACTCGTTGCATTTGGATGTGCTATAGCAGCTTCATTCTTCTTCGACTGCTGAATGATGAATTCATGTGCCTTTAATTGAGAGAACACTTCAGCGGTAGACATGTTGCTCAAATCCTTTTCACTTAGACTCGTCATCTTGATAAACCAATCACTTCTGGGATAGAGCTTGGATATTATCTTGTTGTTCATTTCTCCTTTGTCATATTTTTTGTCGACATTTTTTAGTTCTCCTATGATAGTGTTGAATCTTTCTTCCATCTGCTGAATGGTTTCACCAGGAACCATGGCGAAGGATTCGTACTTGTCTACAGCGACTTGTAGCTTGTTTCGCTTCATTTGTTCTGTCTCCTGAGAAACTTCACAGACGTACTCCCACATTTCCTTTGCTGTGTTGTAGTCTAGAACTTTATCAGACATCAGAGGAGGTAGACAATCCATGATTAGTTTCATGGCGATAAACTCCAGCTTGCCTCTCTTCTTGTCTTCAAGAGTCCATTCTTCGTAGGGTTTCTTCACCATCTCTGGTCTGGGTTGACCATCAGCGGGTGCAGGGGGTGCAGTGTTAACCTTCATGATCTCTATAGGACCAACCGTGAGAATGTCCCTCATCTCCGGATGAATGCTCTGCAACTGGATTATGGCCTTCTTTTTCCATGTTTCAAAGCCATCCTTGTTGTACTTTGGAAGAGCGTGATTTGTCATTTTGATTATTTTCACCTTTACCTGAGCTATGTAAGACACAGATACAAGAAACGCAAGGAAAAAACTAGGATCTAGGTCATAAGCTACTCAGAAGCAGTCGATTTTTCAACCTCCTGCTCTGATACCACTTGTTGGTCCCTGAGATCAGAGTCGTCGTGGTAACAATAAGATATACACACGAAATGCAGCGGAATAAAAGTTAGCGTTTCCTTGTAAGTAGGTTATTCTTAACTTAGGGTTTTTGGTTCACCTTTGCTTAAGTTACTTTTTGCAGTTATACTCTAGCAACTCCGTAGCAAGGTTAAATTGTCGTAGCTCAAAAGTAATAGAATAGTAATCAACAAAAGAACACAAGGTTTATAGCGGTTCGATCAAATGATCTACGTCCACTCCTTAGCGAATCGCTAAGAGTTTCACTAAGAAAGTATACGGTGTACAAAGAGTTGCCTTTCCTGTAAAGCAAGCAGCCGACGTTTGGTCTGTCTGCTCCACGACTATCTTCCGATACTCCGAACCTTTCAGGTGTGGCTCCAGCTGAGTCAAGGGCACACCTTCGTAAAACTCTCTTTTACCACCTGTGGAAGAGTTTAAAGTTCCTTCCGAACTATCCTTCGTTCTCGGCTTCAGTGCTCGTTCTAATCAATTCACTTTCAAGAAATTGACTGCTGGATACTTTCCATAAAGAAAGTGATCCCAAAGATTGAAGATTCTTGAATCACTTCAAGAATCTCTCAGATGAGTGTCAGATGTGTGGTGGGACACTAAAGAAGTTGAAGGCTTTTTTATATCTCGGTATTATGCCTTTCAACTGAACTGCTCTTAGGGTTTTTTTCTCTTTTTGGAAACTTTCGTACGTGTGTTTGCGTTAGAGAGTGAGCAGCTCCTGCATCTTCCTTTGACTTGCCTTTTATAGTGGTTTTCTCAAAGTTTGAGTCGGCAAATCCGTTTAGACACAACGGATCTTTCTTCTTAAATGCAGGTAGCTTTTTACCAACTTTCCTATCTCCGTACAAGCTTTTTCGTCCTACTTCTGACAGGTCTAATCTTCGCGTGTTGGTCAGAATAGCGGTGTAGCAGTTGTAGAGATTTGCTTTGCTGTGCCTTTACTGGAACGAGATGCTGGATATCTTTCAGCATTCTACTAGACTTGGTGCACAGCAAATGCTCTTCTGCTTCTCTGGCTTCGGAATGCTAACACCTTTAACAGCCTGTGACGTGTTATCAGATGCTGACTCCTCAGCATTCTGCTATCACTAATTTTCTTCTTCTTTCTTGCTTTTCTGATGTCTGATGAGATTCTTCCAAGCAACCTATTATATTACAACTCGATGTTTACCCTATACAGGACATTATATAAGTTGCTAAGCTTATTCTAAGGTTCAGCAATGAATGACCATCTACTAAGGTTTGATCCAACAAAACCTTTTACATTGTACTCCTAAGGGTAATTCAGGAATATTTTCCCAACAGCAACCTACTCCATCAAATGCTAGAAATCATGAGGACTTGGCGTACTTAGTCAAGAAAGATGGACACAAGTGAAAGTCACCCAGAAAGCCGTTCCATAATCAGGAAAGATCTACACCAGCATCACCAGCAAAGGAGATTGTCTCAACCTCGGGTTCCCAACCTGTTGATTTAAAGATCAGTGAGCTGGAAAAGCAAATGAAGAAGCTCCAGAAGTTGATGATGAAAGCCAAAGCCGAGAAGGAGGCTATAGAAGCCAAGCAAACATCAACCTCTTTCCGCTCAGCAAAGCGAAAGTCCAGGACCTGCTTCGAATGTGGATCAACAGATCACCTTAAGCACGAGTGTCCAAAGGTCAGCAAAGAGGAAAGAGAACGCCTGAAGTAGCATTTCGAGAAACGTGTCGTTAAAGCCGTAACCTGAGCATTGCTGTCAAGGACAGAGGTACCTGATATTCCAGATAACGAAGAGGAGTACTACTATTCCTTAGAGAAAGATGATGAGTTAGCTCTGCTAGTTCTGATGGCAAATGTCGTCGAACCAATTTGTTGATGCTGATGCTGAGCAGAGTGGTGAATCTGCTCTAGCCGTCGAAGAAAATGAGGTACAGATTACTAGTATTCCTAGCATAGTAATCATGGATGAATTGGAGGAATCTTTCCTAGATTCTGAGGAAGATTATCTGACGAAGCTTTCAATTGAATTCTCTAAGATGGATGAGATCAAAAACTCTATTGTTGGAGAGAATGCTTCACTCACTTTAAAAGTTCAATCTTTGACCGATGAAGTCAAAAGACTAAGCTCCGACAGTGAAGAGCTTTCGAAACATAAAGCAGATTTCTCTAAGCCTTCCGAAAACTTTCAAAAATTAGAAAAGGAGAATCTTGCTTTGAAAAATAAGCCTAGAGAGGATTGCATCTGTACTTATACATCCAGCAGGGCAGTACTCAATGCCATTGTTAACCAGCAAAGACATCATAAAGAGAAATCTGGACTTGGATGTGATAAAGCTGTAGGCGAATCTTCCAGAAAGACACTGAGTACTCATGCTAAATCCTCCAAGCAGAAACCGATCTTATTCGTTTCTGCTGGAAATGTCACTGCTGACAAAGAAAAAGGAAAAGATACTGCTGAATCTTCAAATGCTAAGCAGAAGAATGGATTTAAGCAGAGTGCATCTGTCAGATCTCAGCAGAGGGTCCAACCAGAATCTGCAAAGCATTCATCTGCTAGATCTCAGCAGAGGTTCCAACCAGGATTTGCAAAGCATACATCTACTGGACCTCAGCAGAGGAGCCAAAAGATGAATGCTAAACACGTATCTACTGGACCTCAGCAGAGAATCCAAAGGATGAATGCTAGGCATGTATCTGCTGGACCTTAGCAGAGGAATCAGAGAGCTAATGCTAATCCATACTCAGCTATACCAAGGAATGCTGAGCGTTACGTTTCCAACGCAAGGATAGCATATCCTACCTTTCACAAGGGCAAGCAAGTTCTTTACACTGCTTGAAGACCATCATATCAGCGGTACACTCTACATTGGAGGAACACCTATGTAAGGCCTGAGCCCAAATTATTTCCATTTCAAAGGGCAAGGAAGGCCAAGACACCACACCATCTAGATCTAACAATGTTAAGCATGTTAAACCTAAGGTAGAGAAAGTGGTTAAGGGTGAGATCAGGAAGAAAATCTTGAAGATCACCAAGTTGTGGATTCCAAAAGGAATCATGATCCATGCTAATCTTGAAGGACCCGAAGCTATACAGGTACCTAAATCAACGTGATTGATTGTTTGGCAGGGACAGGATCCGAATGCTAAAGCGTCATGCATAGAAAACGAATGGATCCTTGATAGCGGCTGCTCCGCACACATGACGGGGAATTAGGGGTTATTTTCAAACATTCAAAGATTCTTTTATGGCCCCAAAGTCAAGTTCGGAGATAACAGCAAAGGCAAAGTTGTTGGAAGAGGGTGCATTGAGCGTAATAAATTGAGAATCGTCAATGTAGCACATGTATCCAATATCATGAACAATCTACTGAGCATAAGTCAACTATGCGAGAACGGGCACATTGTATCCTTTGTCAATACCGGTTGTTCTATGGCTACACTGTCACAGGAGAAGTGAAGCTCAGAGGCATCCACAAGGGTAGCCTATACATTGTTGACTGGCAGAGTGGTCAACAACATTCATGCTTCTTAGCTTTAAAAAAGGAAGAAACAACATGGTTGTGGCACAAGAGGTTAAACCATTTGAATTTCAAAACTATTAACCACCTAGCCAAAAATAAGCTTGTTGTAGGTCTGCCCGCTGAAACTCTTCGCAAGGAAGGGGTGTGCAAAGCATGTCAACAAGGAAAGCAGATCAGAGCATCATTTAAGTCTAACCCAGAAAAGGCCACTTCACAAAGGATCCTAGAGCTACTGTACATGGATCTATTTGGCCCTGTCACTCCACTCACTATAAGTAAAAGGATTTACACTCTTTGTGGTGGTTGATGACATTTCCAGGTACACGTGGGTACGCTTACTAAGAACCAAAGACGAAGTAAAACTCATTCTACAGGAATTAATCCTCAAATAGCAAAACAACAAAGAAGTCACAGTGAACAGGATTCGCTCTGACAATGGAACGGAGTTTTGCAATGGAGTGTAAATGGATTTCTGTGCCGAAGTTGGTATCGCACATGAGAAGTCCTCTACTAGGACCCCCCAACAGAATGGTCTAGTAGAAAGAAGGAATCGAACGTTGAAAGAAGCAGTGTGATCTATGCTAGCCAATTCAGAATTGACTACTAAATATTGGGGCAAAGCAGTCATGACAGCCTGCTATACTCAGAATAGGAGCGCAATCACTGGTTGATTCAACAACACTCCGCATGAGATGTACAATGGTCGTAAACATTCTATCTCTCATCTACGTGCTTTCGGTTCAACATGTTATATCCATAACAATGGAAAGTCGAAACTTAAGACTATCTCGCCTAAATCTGATGAAGGTGTGTTTCTTGGATACGTGCACCCTTTTCACAAAGGCTATAGTATTAAACAAGACAACAAGAATTGTGGAAATAACATGTAATGTTATTTTTTATGAATCTACTTTGGTGCGCAGAGCCATAAAAGAGAAAGTTGATAGCACTTACGAGACTAATGATGTCCATGGTCAATCGCTCTTAAATTCTTTCGAAAATCTGCGTATTGATCCGACTAAGTCTATGAAAGACTGCAATCCAATCCAGATGCACTCAGCAGGTGACCAGACTGCTGACCAGGCCAGTGATGCTAATGATCATGCTGAGGCCACACCAATTTATCCTAATGATAATTTGGATGTTTCGGGATTTTGTGATGATGAAGAAGATGAAGGAACTCTTGATTCAGCAAGGGATGCTAGAGATGATGCAGATGTCATTGTAACCGGTGCTGAACCTTTGGAGGCCATAGCAGACCAAGTCGTTGCTGAGAATTTGGATGTCGAAGCCCCATCTGCTGAGATTCCAGACGCTGAAGTACCAGATGCTGACATTCCCATTGCTGAAGATCAGACTGCTGACAATCTAGATGCTGAGCACCAAGTGGATGCTAAAAGGAATGTTGTAGCAGACAACATTCCAACAGGAGAGGGAAATGCTAAAGGTCCTGGTGCTGAAGGTCCTGTTCACATTAGACCTTTATGGCTACGTGCTCATCCCCTAGAAGATGTTCTTGGAGATGTCAACGATCCCATTTTGACGAGGCAGGGCAATGCAATGCTAGCTTGCTATTTATCACATGAAGAGCCTATGAAGGTTGAAGATGCTCTAGGATGTCCAAATTGGGTGAACGCGATGCAAGAGGAGCTTGCGGAGTTCACGCGTAATCACGTGTGGGACCTTGTAGACCGACCAGAACATCAAAGTGTCATTGGCACTAAGTGGGTGTTCAAGAATAAGAAAGATGAGACAGGCATGGTAATCAGGAACAAGGCACCTCTCGTAGCGAAGGGGTACAGACAATGCGAGGGTATAGACTACGATGAGACGTTTGCTCCAGTTGCTAGATTGGAGGCAATTCGGTTATTTCTCGCATATGCCTGATAAGCTTGTTTTTCTACTATCTTATCGCATTATTTTATCTTCTCTTTTATGCATTTTAGCTTGTTTTCTTGAATAAATTGATCATGAGTATATATTAGAGGGTGTTATACTTGTCATGGTAAGATTTCGCAGGTTTTAGGCCAAATCCAATGGAAACCCGTACCGAAAGCAGCATATGTTCAAAGAAACTGTCACGGATTCTTCCACAGATGGAATCTGAGCTAATGGAGCATGGAATTTAAAAGATATTTTAATTATCTTTCCAATGCAACTGGAATCCATCAATCGGAGTTCGGGAGTGAAAGTTATGGCCAAAATTGTAAGACTGCGCAGAAGGGTCGAAAGTGGCGAAATTGGTCTCTGTTTTGACCGAGTTGAAGGCCATCTCGACCGGGGCAGCTTCATCTCGACCGTGGCAATGTTCATCTCGACTGGTGCGAATTATTTTGGCAAAATTCTGGGAGTTTTTCACATATTTTGGGCGAGAATTGCTTGGGATTCAAGTTACACATCAATTTGGAAGCAATGAAGACCCCAAAAGGGAAGTTTCAACCAAGAAAATGATTCCTTTTGAAGCCATCAATTCAAGAAGGAAATTCCTACCATCCAAGGCCTCAACCCTACTACTATATAAACTCTTGAATAGGTCAGAATTAGGGTTCATGTTTTGTTCCACCTTCTACACATTGCTCTATCTTTAATTTTCTGTTTTCACTTTAAGTTTTTGAGAATTCCTCTTTAGTTTTTGTTAAACCTTTAATTGTTTGCAATGCAATCTTTAATTTTCCTTGCAATGTTTTTATTTTCAATATGTTAGGCTAGAACCCTAAACAGGTTCAAGGGTTTCTCCATCTGTGATGCATGTTTTGATTCAATAATTCAAACCCTTTACACTTGTTTAAATCCTAAGTTTTATTTTAAGTCTATTCTCATCGAAGGATCGAGAGATGAAGATTGAGGTAGGTTTCAGTTATTAATCGAAGGACCGAGAGGTGAAGGTTAGTAATAGGAAGTTAGGATTTAATACTTTTGATTATCTGTCCGACCAAGAAGACTTCAATTGTAGGATTAATCTGAATTTTTATGAAATTAATTAACTGGTGTTTTTTAGACTGAGAGGAGATAATCACTACTTAATAATTTAGGATTTAATTGCCTGACCAAGGAATTGATTCCACCTTATCAGATTTTCCACCAAAATATCTTTTCTAGGTTTGAATATATATTTCTTGCATGTTGATCATATTGGTAGATTTCCCTAGAATCTGTGCTTTTTAATATTTGAATTTCATCCATTTAATTACTAGTTATAAAAAACCCCAAAACCCTGAAATTGATTTGCCCAAGCAAAGGTTTTGAAAACTACATTCAGTACATGATTCCCCTCGTTCCACTATCCCTGTGGGTTCGACAACCTTCGGGTTATTATAAATTTATTTGCCCTTTGCTATAATTTGTATGCAGATTTAGCATCGATCAATGCCGCACACCACGAATTTGTTGTAATGTAGATGGATGTGAAGAGCGCCTTTCTGAATGGTGAGCTCAAGGAGGAAGTCTATGTTGAACAACCACCAGGCTTCGAGCAAGGAAACCAAGTGTATAGGTTGACGAAAGCCCAATATGGTTTGAAGCAAGAGCCAAGGGCTTGGTATGGAACCTTGTCCAAGTTCCTGCTGTCTAATGGATTTAAGAAAGGGAGGATTGATCAGACTCTCTTTCGCATCGAAGATGAAGGAAATATTTTGTTTGTGCAAATATATGTTGATGACATAATTTTTTGGTCAAAGAATCAAGACCTATGTGACAAGTTCTCCAAGCTCATGACAAGTAATTTTCAAATGAGTATGATGGGGAAGATGTCATACTTCCTTGGAATTCAAGTTCAGCAATCCAGCGAAGGGATCTTCATCCATAAAAGGAAGTACACTCGCGATCTGATTGCAAAATATTGTCCAGAGAAAACAAAGAGCCTAAGGATTCCAATCAGCACAACATGCATAGCTGCTCTGGAGAAGGAAGGGGATGATGTGAATCCCACTCTCTATCGAGGTATTATAGGCTCATTGCTATACCTCACAGCCAGCAGACCAGATATTTCTTATGCTGTTGGATTATGCGCAGGGTATCAAGCAAATCCCAAGAAGATGCACTTGGACACTGCTAAGCGGATTGTAAGATATCTGAAATGCACAGAGGGTCTAGGGATTTGGTATCCAAGGTCCGACAGTCTAGCATTGAGTGGATACTCAGATTCAGACTTTGGAGGGTGCAAGATAGATAGGAAGAGCACCAGCGGAACTTGTCAATTTCTCGGACATAAGCTTATTAGCTGGTTCAGCAAGAAACAACATTCTGTAAAGCTACGTCGACCACTGAAGCAGAGTACGTAGCAGCTGCTAGCTGTTGTTCGCAAGTGATATGGATTCGACAGCTACTACAGGACTATAGTGTTTCTCCTGAATGCGTGCCGATCTACTGCGACAACAACAGCGCAATGTGCATTACAAAGAATCTGGTTCACCATTCGAGGATGAAACATATCGATATCCGACATCACTTCATTCGAGATCATCAGGAGAAGAAGGATATCGATGTCAGATATATATGCACAAAAGACCAAATTGCTGACATCTTCACGAAGCCATTAGCAGAGACAAGATTTAAAGAGTTATGCATTAAGTTAGGCCTTATGGAACTAGACGAGGCTATGGATGAATGAGTTGCTATTCTCATTCTTTCTGGATTTCTTGGTTTTCTAAGAGATGAAGGAGAAGAACGTATCCCAGCTTACGTTTCTTGGTTGCTGAGATTCTTTGCTAGGAAGAGGCTGTTAGGTAGATAGCAGAGATGATGCAGATTCTACTAGATAGACAGCAGAGTGGGTGGTTCTGCTAGGCAGATAGCAAAGGTAGTGACGCTGCTAGGACGTTAGTAGTGGTGCAGACCTTGCTAGACGTATAGCAGATGTATGGAGTCTACTCAGCAGTTAGCCAAATCAGAAGTTTGGTATTCTTTTCAGACTTAATTTTTTTTAGTTGGAGTACATATATAGAAGATGTTAAGTTGGTTTTCTGAAGGTCAAGTTCGGAGTTGTTTGAAAGATCAAACATATAACATGAAGATATTTCATAGAAAAGGAAAATAATTTTTCATTTCATTAGACAATTTTTTTTACAAGGGAGGAAGTGAAAATTACAATGACTTCGATCAAAAGGGGGAACGAGGCCTCAAGGGAAAGAAGTCAGTTTCCCTGAGATTGGAGCGACCGACAACTATATCTGGAAACGTCTGCTTTAGAAGCCAGCTGAGCTGCATGCCGCAAGGAAGGGGCTCCTCTGGATAGTGCTGGACGCACTCCCGTACACCCTGAAACACGAAGGTAGCCCAATCCACCTCCGCCCGATCATCGAAGGCCATTATAGCCTTCCACACCTCCCTAGAGAATGTCAAGTCATCATGATCATAACCGACAATCATGTTGTGGATGATGCGGAACATCACCCGGTACGAGGTCCGAAGACCATAAGCAGAAGTCGTTGGGCTAAACTCATGCCAGGAAGAATGTTTCCACTTCTCCCACGCCGACCACTCTGGAGCCGTCTCTCCTCCAAGGTAGTCCCATATTGAGAGAGGACCCCAGCGAAGGCCGATGTCCCGATCAAAAGAATCAGGCATCCATCGGACGAGCATATTACGGAAGACGCCATATATAGCGTCCTCCTCATGAGCGCAAGTGCGGAGGAAGTCCTTGAGGTAAACCTCTTGGAACTGGCGGGGAGTTGCGCAGACGAACCTCTCTAGTCCATTCTGCCGAACGGCGGCCATGACTTCCTCAGCCACCATATAGTCTGACTCGTACTAGATGTACAAGCTAGATTCGTTAAGAATCTGATTCCTTCGAACAGTCACTCCTCGTGGTGAATCCATTTTTGAAGAAGGAAAGTATTTTTGGGAAGACTACAGAGAATAAAGATGGTGAAAGTCAAGATAAGTGAGATGAAGGGTCATCACTTAAGGTCGTATTTATAAGCAGAAAAATAGTTATGTTCTCTCATAATGACTGGCTGAAAAATCTTCCAGAAGATCACGTTGATTCATACTATCTTTCGGAATTAGAAGCGTCGTGGAGAGAGAGATCGACAGATATGCATGGAATGTCTAATCGATGACAGTAGTGACAAAAGGTGGTCAATCAGCGTAAGGCTCAAGGTACTCATTACATATCATAAATGTTGAGTCCAAGCATTCAGCAGCTATTATGAGCAGTGCTGACAGATAGAGAAGGGATCAAGTGGATGCTGAGCTCAAGCACTCGCAGGATTCCACGCTGGCAGTCTGAGCTCTCAACAATCTCTGAAGGCGGGAAGTTTATGTATTCAAATTGATGGGACCAGACGCGGTGCATTTAATGTGAGCAGACGACTGCGTCGAATCTGGAAGCACCACGTCAAAAGCACTCGTGCGTTCTTTGGAATGTGGGAGACCATACGGAAGGTCGTGCTGAACCTGAACCGTTGATTGCCTCTAATACGAAAATTTTTCCAGTCGTTGGATCCTGGAGTCAGAAAGTATATACACTCAATCTCATTCATCGTTCAAAACTTTCCACACTTTGAATATTTATGAATCCCTAGAATACCAGAGCCACCAAAACTCACCACCTTCTCTAAAAAATGTCTAACCCTGAATCATCCAACCCATCTTCGAATATACCACAATTCTTCACAAGCCTACTGCAGACGCAATATTACATGCGTGACATGTACCAGAGTTCACGAATATCGTAACCAGAGACGATATTGAAACCTCGATTCCTTATTCTCGGTTCGTTTCTCTCTCCCGGAAGAAGGAAAAAACTGGCCTCTCCGATGCTCAGAAGCGGGCGGCACAGGTACTAAAAGATAGGATTTTGTTCACTCCTTTAGTATCTGAACAATTTCCTCAATGGATTATAAATGCCCTAGTGCATGCACAAGTGGTTGAATACCTTTCTGCAGAACCTAAGCAATTTCGCCCACACATGGTCTCCGAATTCTATGCAAGGGCCTATTTTGATGACTATAGGTCATTTACTACCTCTATTTTCGGTACCATCATCACCGTAAACGCCGAGATCCTTGCTCCGAAGTTTGGGCTGAAGAACTCAAGCGACCGTATCTCCACTGATAAGGTAGTTCAAATGGATGCTATGAATGAGAAATGGAATGTTTGGAAGAAGCCTGACATACACGAGGACCCATCGCATCCTTGGAAGGTAGCCACTCCTATTCATCAGTTTAAGGAAGATTACAGGCTTCTTGTCGAGCTTGTAATAAAGATGTTTCAATGTGACGCTGGCTCGTACTCGGAGCTATCCGCCAAGAAATATGTTGTGTTAATGAGTCTTGTGTAGGGTTTTCCCGTGAACTGAATCACCAAAACCAAACTGAACCGGATCGATTTATGGATATTGTGAATAATTAAATACAAGATAAAACCTAGCATGCTCCTATGAATTTAATTCACAGAAATGTGGATTGAGGAATTACCGTTATTCCGTAGTGTCTGAACCGATCTTTCGCGTTTGAATTTCCAACTTCAATTCAACCACGCGATTCGATTTAATCTGTGGAAGCAAAAATTAGTAATCTAATTTCTTAGAAAAAATCGAAAACAAAAAGAGAAGAAAAGAGAAATTTGTTCTCCATATTAGATATTTAAGGTTGTGTCCCAATGCTGCTCAGATCTGCTACTGGTGAGGATTCCACAGATCTGTGTTGTAGGCCGGAGCAGAAAAATCCTTCTTCTCCCCTCTACAGGCGCCGCCCACTCTCTCTCTGCCTCTAGGGTTTCACTGATTTGAATGTGTTCAATAGTGGCTAGGGTTTCCAGAGAGAATGGTCTATTTATAGACCCAGGGTCTTATTCCTAATGGGCTAATGGGCCCTTTTTCAGCATATTTAATTGGGCCAGTCCTAGGACCTAATGCAAATAATAAAATGGGCCTATAATTAATTAATTCCCATGTCCACAACCCAGGACATAATTAATTAATTAATATTAATTCTTTTTTACCATAGAATTAATGCTGACCTACCCCTTTATTACCACGTTATGAGAACGGGCTGCATTAATTGAGAATCCCAATATTTAAGGTTACCAGACATCTATTAATTAAACGGAGCCTCTGACAAGCTCTAACTACAATTAATTAATATCTTATTATTCCTGAGCAGTACCACTTAAACCTTATCACTCGTGCCAGAACTTAATCAGCCAGCAGGACTTTGGCACGATGAATGTTATTGAGCTCCTCAGGGAATGTCTCCATCCTATTACTCGGATATGGTTACCAAAACCTAGTCCCAGGCGGTACTACACGAACTGCTGTTACCCAACATGCGGATATACGAGCACGTTACTTAGGCTCTCCATCATGGCATGTCAAAGCAACAGTCAACCCGTGCAAACCCCTGAACCTTCGTTAGGGTTTGGACTCAATCAATATAATGAGATCTTATACTCACTGATGTCAGACAGACGAATATATCTCACAGCGGTCCATCAATACGCCACCTCTGCGTACCAGCATGTCAAGTAACCAAGATAGACTACTTATTCCGACAATGTCGCAGCCATCCAGACAGATGTATCCTCATACGTTGTCTCGGCTGTGACAGGTTTATGTCTCACTAGGTCAAGTGATCATACTATCTTCTGCGATCTACAACACGCCGTATGATCGTCCCTATCAGTGAGACAAGAGGATACCATTATTCATACATGTAAGATTGTTAATAGATAGGAGAAATAAACCATTGTACTCATTATAATAAATGCTTTCAGTATACAAAACCCATCAATCTCCCACTTATACTCAAAGCATAACTAAGCTATTACAGAGTATACAGTCCGTCTATCTAGTCTGATGTCTCTTTAACCACTGTCAGTGGTCGGCATCCACCTCAGACCCAGCTCACGAATACGTCTTTCATAAACTTTCTGTGGTAAGGTCTTTGTAAATTGATCAGCAGGATTGTCAGCAGTGTCAATCTTCTTAATCAGCACATCGCCCCTCGATATGATTTCTCGTATGATATAGTACATCCTCTCTATGTGTTTGCTTGGCCTATGAGACCGCGGTTCCTTTGAGTTTGCCACTGCACCAGAGTTATCACAATAAATTGTGATACTCCTCGGCAAACTCGGGATCACGCCCAACTTTAAAAGGTAATTCCTGAGCCATACCCCCTCTTTCGAGGCGTCGGAGGCGGCGACATATTCCGCCTCCATGGTGGAGTCAGCAATGCATTTCTACTTTGAGCTCCTCCAAGATACAGCTCCACCTCCAAGGGTAAACACATATCCTGAGGTGGATTTCTTCTCATCCTGGTCCCCTTAGAAATCCGAGTCTGTATAACCCACAGGGCACAAATCCTCACTTTGATAAACTAGGCAGAAATTCCTAGTTCTTTTCAAGTACTTGATGATGTGCTTTACAGCAGTCCAGTGCGCCTGTCCAAGGTTAGACTGATATCTCACTACCATGACAACGGCATAACAGATCTTTTGTCTGGTACACAGCATCGCATACATGAGGCTACCCACTGCCGAAGCATATGGTACAAGACCCATCTCATCTTTCTCCCGCTGTGTCTGAGGACACTGCCCACTAGAAAGATGAACGCCATGTCTGAAAGGTAGGTAGTCTTTCTTGGCGAGTTGCATGCTGAACCGGGCTATCACAGTATCCACATAGGATGCCTGGGATAAGCTCAACATTCTTCTCTTACGATCTCGTAAGAACTTAATCCCAAGAATGTAGCCAGCTTCTCCCAGATCTTTCATTTGGAACTATTCTGATAACCAAGCTTTGATTTCGGACATCACTCCCTCATTGTTTCCAAATAGAAGTATGTCATCAACGTAAAGTGCAAGGAAGACCACGCTCCCACTGACACAACATAAAGTCGGTAAACACAATTTTCATTTTCCAACTGTGCAAATCCATAGGATTTAATCACATCCTTGAAACGTATGTTACACGACCTTGAAGCTTGCTTAAGTCCATTCAAGGACTTCTTAAGCTTCCAGACAAGATGTTCTTTGCCCTTGCTTATGTAACCCTCGGGTTGCTGCATATAGATGTCCCTACCTTCTTCAAGGTAACCGTTTAGAAAAGCGGTTTTGACATCCATCTGCCAGATCTCGAGGTCCATATGCGCAGCTATAGCAAGGAGTATCCGGATGGATTTGAGCATGGCTACGGGTGAAAAGGTTTCGTCATCGTCAAAGCCCTCTTTCTGACTATAACCCTTTGCCACCAGCCTGGATTTAAAAGCCGTGATTTTTCCATCCGCCTCTTTATTTCTCTTGTATACCCATTTGCACCCTATGGCCCTAAAGTCATCCGGCAAATCAGTTTTCTGGTATACATCCATAGCAGTTATGGATTCTATTTCAGAATCCATGGCGACACGCCATTTGGTAACATCCTTGTCCTGCACTGCCTCTTCGTAAGTCAGTGGGTCAGAGCCCTCATGTCCGTCTTCCAGGCTCATGTCCGAAGACTCACCCACGAACTTGTATCTTTCCAGCTGGAAAATAACTCTCCCACTACGACGAGGCATCGATGCCGTGTAAGTAGTAGGTGCAATAACTTGTGGTCCTGCACCTTGCACAAAAGAACGTGTCTGTGGTGCTGTGCCACTCACAGGTGCACCCACATCTACACGTTCCCCTTCCCTTGGAATTGCATTCTCGTTTTCAATTTCTTAAAGAACGATATCACTCCTTGACTTGTGATTACTCACATACTCGTCCTCCAAGAATCTAGCGTTGGTGCTAACAACGACTCTTTGACTCTCAGGACAGTAAAAGTAACCACCTTTCGTTTGCCTAGGATACCCTATGAACAACATTACTTTTGACCTGCATTCTAACTTATCAGTTTCCTTCGACAGTACGTGTGCCGGACAACCCCATACTCTAAACTTGCACAAACTAGGTTTTTGACCAACGAAGAGCTCAGAAGGCGTCTTAGGAACTGATTTAGAAGGCACCACATTAAGCACGTAAGCTGTTGTTTCCAATGCGTAGCCCCAAAACAAAATTGGTAAGTTTGCATAACTCATCATTGATCTTACCATCTCTAGAAGAGTCCTATTTCTTCTTTCAGCTACACCGTTTTGCTGGGGAGTACCTGGTGCAGTCCACTGGGATGTAATCCCATTTTTTGACAAATATTGCAGGAACTCGTTACCGAGGTATTCGCCACCGCGGTCAGATTGCAGTGACTTTATTGTTTTCCCGACCTTCTTTTCTACCTCAGCCTTGAACTCTTTGAATTTCTCAAAGCATTCTAACTTGTAGCGAAGCAGGTAGACGTATCTGTACCTTGAGTAATCATCAATGAAAGTGACAAAGTACTCGTACCCTCCACGAGCCTGCGTGGACATCGGTCCACATAAGTCAGAATGGATCAATTCCAACACTTCCTCTGCTTGAGACTGACTAGCCTTGAAAGGCCTAGTTGACATCTTGCCCTCGATGCAGGATTCGCAGACTTGATAAGGTACAGCCCGGACTAGGTCCAATGTACCGTCATCCGCAAGTCTCTGAATATGCTTCAAGCTGATGTGACCCAATCTCAAGTGCCAGAGATATGTAAGATCCTCATCAGAGAAGTAAATTTTCTCTTTCTAGGATTATCAATTACGGATGAATTACATGCAATACTTGAGGACATATTTGATCGAAGTAACATAGAGATTGTAAATCAACATCTCATATCGGATAACATTGTTACTACCAATGATAAAATCATAAATAACAAATATCCATAAAAGTTGATAAAATTTGTCCTGCCGATAAACCACGGCCCACAAATAAACTCTCAAATGTACTTAATTCATCAAAACATAAAGAAAAGAAAACTCCATGAAGCTCCGTTATAGAACGTTGCCTTCATCGAGTTTGGTATCTTCTTGCCATCATTCACCAGCCTTGTCGGCACGGTCCCCTGCAAAGTACAACAACATGATCAACAAGTCAGTGCTTACAGCTCTTGAAGAGCAACAACGGACTCTAATCACGCTTACAGTTATACATGCAAATGACATACCTTGTCTAGCTTTGTTGGCTTGACAATCTTTCCTCCAGTGTCCTTTCTTACCACACCTGAAGCACCTGTCCCTTTCAGTCGCCACTTTAGGCTTTTTCCCAGCCCCACCATCCTTCACAGGTTTCTTCTTGGCCCATTTCTTAATCCCTTTCTTCCGCTTCATACTTTTCGGTACAGCAGAGATATTACCAGAAGTGGCCAAGGCAACCTTCTGAGGGTTCATGACCTATTCCGCTGCCATCAAGTCATTGAGCAACTCGTTAAGAGTATACTCTTTCTTGTTCATGACAACATTCAGCCTAAAACTCTCAAAGGACATGGGTAGAGAGTTCAGTATGATATCAAACATAGCCTCAGCGTCGATACCTCCACCATGCACAGTTAGTTCATCCATGAGGTGAGTCAATGTAACTACGTGCTCTCTCTCTGAGGTGCCATCAGTCATTTTCTTACTCACGATTTCCCCCATGAGATTGAACCTGACGGCTCTATCAGTTTCCCCATAGGTTGCCTCTAGACTCGTCTTGATGTCATAGGCATCCCTATGGTGCTGATGTTGCTGCTGTAAGACTTTCGACATAGTGGTCATCATGTAGCATTTGACTACATTGTTAGATTTCTCCCACTTGTTATAAAAGTCTATATCCATTTGACTGGATTCAGCAGTTGGCACTTCGGGACGAAGTACTTGCAGAACGAACATATGTTCTTCTGCAATCAGGAGGTACTCGAGATTGCGCTTCCATTCCAGGAAGTTTGGACCAGTTAGAGTGTTTTGTGCGAGAATATTGATGACATTAGACATAGACATATCTGAAACAATAAAAAATCTTAAATAAGAACATACATGTAGAACTTCGAAAACAAATTCATTGAAAACCTTTTAATAAATCAAATACAAATATTTTCCACTAATTGCCCAAGAGTTCCCACCGCAAGCTACACTCGTAGATGTTTACGATGTCACCCTCAACCAGAACTGCGGGTTTTAAGCCCCAATCCATTTAATTTCGCTACCATGTCAGCCAGCTTTTGACACTAGAAATTAATAATTAGTGAAAATCTTAGACCAAGCCATCTCTCAAGAACAGGGATGCAATTCTTGCATTATATTCTAAGATGCTTCTAAGCAATTAACCACAAATTTAACTCCGGCCAAAAGAGACAGTTTAGCATGGCACGTAACCATACCGCACAGCCCTTAATGCTTTTGTTATCTATAATTTAAATCAATCCTAGAATACTTGTGAAAGAGATCTATGCAAGCTACACTCGTAGACGTTTACGCAAAGCCCTCCCACTATTCACATGATTTAAATTATTTGTCTAGAAATCCCAACAATCGTACTCATGCACCTCTAGGAACTAGCAAGCTACACTCGTAGACGTTTACTTGAACGAGAGATACACTTACAGCCTAGGACCGCTTTGTGGAGGTCTATTGATTTTAATTAAAAATTTTCTTAGTATTTTTCTTTTAAAAGGTTTCTTTATGCGCACACATAATTTCTTTGTCATTATATTTCCCAAATTTTTGCATGAACTATACAAGCCCAAAAATTCCCAAAATATAATCCAACAAGAAATTAATCACATAAGCATGCTTGGAAAGCTGTAAATAATAAAATCGATAAATCATGCTTTTCCTATTATCTACACATGCTTAATTGCGCACATAAATAAATCACATATCATACGAGGACAATTAAGACAAACAAAAATTCCTCGTGGCCCCACAAAAATAGAAAAATAAATTCTATCTATTACTATTTGAATTTGAATCTAATTTGGATAATTCCAAATCTTTTCAAATCTTCAAGGGCCTCCAAATCTTGATTCACCAAATCTTTTGGAATTTAGGCCTTTGTGATTTGATGATTTGCCCTAACCCTAATGCAAACCCTAGGGTTTACACAGGATTGCACAAACAACCAAAACACGAGCCACCGCGATGGGACAACATTAGCCGATGACGACCACCGCCGCCGCCAGCGGACCGCCGCCCGCCGCTGGACCGCCGCCGCCGCGTGTGCGCACCGCGCGCCGCCGTGGTCCCTCGTGCGCGCGCAGGCCGTGCGCCATTGACGCTGCCCGCGCGCGCGCTACACGCCCCGGCCGCGCGTCTGCCGCACCGCCGCCGTCGCCCGCCGTGGTCCTCTGCCGGCTCCATCTTGGTTCTTCTTCCTCGACCCGTCCAATTACATAATTTGAAAAATTACAGAAAATCTATTCCATTACAATTTTTCAAATCTACACTAATCACGGATTTTCTCGTAATTTTACAAAATTAATTCAGCCCTACACGAATAAACCACCGCGGGCTGAATCACACGGGTTGCCACGAGGATCAAAAACCATCCACAATAATAAATTCATACATACATGCATATCGAATTTAATTATACACAAAAGAGTCATAAATCAAGAACCTGGCTCTGATATCAATTGTAGGGTTTTCCCGTGAACCGAATCACCAAAACCAAACTGAACCGGATCGATTTATGGATATTGTGCATAATTAAATACAAGATAAAACCTAGCATGCTCCTATGAATTTAATTCTTAGAATTGTGTATTGAGGAATTACCGTTATTCCGTAGTGTCTGAACCGATCTTTCGCGTTTTAGTTTCCAACTTCAATTCAACCACGCGATTCGATTTAATCTGCGGAAGCGGAAATTAGTAATCTAATTTCTTAGAAAAATTTGAAAACAAAGAGAGAAGAAAAGAGAAATCTATTCTCCAGATTAGATCTTCAGGGCTGTGTCCCAATGCTGCTCAAATCTGCTACTGGTGAGGATTCCACAGATCTGTGTTGTAGGCTGGAGCAGAAAAATCCTTCTTCTCCCCTCTACAGGCGCCGCCCACTCTCTCTCTGCCTCTAGGGTTTCACTGATTTGAATGTGTTCAATAGTGGCTAGGGTTTCCAGAGAGAATGGTCTATTTATAGACCCAGGGTTTTATCCCTAATGGGCTACTGGGCCCTTTTTCAGCATATTTAATTGGGCCAGTCCTGGGACCTAATGCAAATAATAAAGTGGGAATATAATTAATTAATTCCCATGTCCACAACCCAGGACATAATTAATTAATTAATATTAATTCTTTTTCACCACAGAATTAATACTGACCTACCCCTTTATTACCACGTTATGAGAACGGGCTGCATTAATTGAGAATCCCCATATTTAAGGTTACCGGACATCCATTAATTAATCGGAGCCTCTGACAAGCTCCAACTACATTTAATTAATATCTTATTATTCCTGAGTAGTACCACTCAAACCTTATCACTCGTGCCAGAACTTAATCAGCCTGCAGGACATTGACACGATGAATGTTATTGAGCTCCTCAGGGAATGTCCCCATCCTATTACTCGGATATGGTTACCTAAACCTAGTCTCAAGCGGTACTACACGAACTACTGTTACGCAAGATGCGGATATACGAGGACGTTACTTAGGCTCTCCACCATGGCAAGTCAAAGCAACAGTCAACCCGTGCAAACCCCTGAACCTTGCTTAGGGTTTGGACTCAATCAATATAACGAGATCTTATATTCGTTGATGTCAGACAGACGAATATATCTCACTGCGGTCCATCAATACGCCACCTCTGCGTACCAACATGTCAAGTAACCAAGACAGACTACTTATTACGACAATGTTGCAGCCATCCGGACAGACGTATCCTCATACGCTGTCTCGGCTGTGATCAGGTTTATATCTCACTAGGTCAAGTGATCATACTGTCTTCTGCGATCTACAACACGCCGTATGATCGTCCCTATCGGTGAGACAAGAGGATACCATTGTTCATACATGTAAGATTGTTAACAGATAGGAGAAATAAACCATTGTATACTCATTATAATAAATGCTTTCAGTAGGCAAAAGCCATCATCTTGTGGATGGCATAAATGGCAATTGGGGTCAATTCTTTTTCGACCATTGGTTGGACCATGCTAAAAAGAATTTGAAAATAAAGCAAGGCAAGGGAACCTTCACGTCCAATGTCAATTTTGGACTGAAGATAAGTAAGTTCCTAGAGACTGTCTTTAGCAATGAGGAACTTGATGAAGGCGAGGCTCTGCTTTCAACCGATTATATTCCCCTATGGAAGAAGCAAGCCACTCAACCGACACTGGCAGCGAAGACATCTACTGGAGAGATGTTGCTGCAACCGGCCATTCCTCTGACTGCTGAAGAGGTTGCCGCTTTGAAAAAGATTGCTGAAACAGAGCAATGCTTTCAGAATCTGGAAGACATCGAGAAACTCTACGACTTGCCCGATGATCAGATTGAGGAGATCTTAGCCAAGAAACAAACCGAACAATAGGCTTCAGTCCTCGGTGCGATAGCAATCCCTATGACCAAGAGGAAACAGCCTGACGTTGTTATTCCTGAGAAGTTAAAGCGTAAGACAAAGCAAAAGCTTGTTCTGACTTCTGAGAAGGAGAAAGCAGAGAGGGAAGCAACAGAGAAAGTAGATGCTAAAAAGTTAGACAATACTCCATTATCGGCTCAGAATCTCGAGGAACGTCTCAGAGGGATATGAGAGATGAAAAGGAAGAGAGCTGAGAAGCAAAAGAAAACCGAAAAGAAGCAATTCCAGAAGACAATGGAGCAAATAAGGTTTAATGTCAGAGATAGAAACTTTGAACAGGTCAAGCAGGCTAATGTTGAGCGAAATGCCAAGAAAGCTGCTGACCAGCCAGCATCGAAGACACCTGCACTGATGCCAGTAGAGGTAACAAAGGAGACCACTGTTGTCACTAAAGGAAAAGAGAAAGTGATTCCTGTTGAGATCACATCTCAACCAGCTGCTACTGAAGATAGTGCCTGCAGAGGAAGCCCTATCTGATGAAACTTTTGCTCAAATGCTTCAAGATGGAGCCTTCGATGATCAATCCGCACCTTAAGGCAAAGGATGCATTCCTTTCGGAGATCCTACGGATGAGCCATGCCTCAGCTCTGACTCTGATATTGTGCCACACCATCCTGAAAATTTTGGCCCCTCCGATTCACAACAACATGCTGAGCAAGCTGATAGCATCATTGGAAGTGTTGGTGCTGAGATTAGCGCTCCCCTACTAATATTGAGGAAGAGTTTCATGATATTGTGGAGAATGCTGAGAATCCAACCGCTGAGTCAGCAGAGACTCAACAGGATCTAGGCTTCATTGATATTTGCTTATCTGAATCTGACTTAGAAGGAGAATCTGCGGATATCATTAATGCCAAGACCTTAAAGAAAAAGACTGCTGGAACAAATGAAGAATACCGAGTTCCATTCGTAGGACTTCCTGGTCCAAGATTCAAGCTACGAAGAGTGGCGCAGATGTGTGCAGCTACTGACCCGACGGATGAGGTAAACTCTGATCTCTTCCCCATAGCTTTTGAGATCGAAGAATTTGTGATGCATGAAATTGAGAGAGACATTGCTAATGTCTATTACACTGAGATTGATGAGACCACACCCGAAGGAAAGAAATTAGCAGATGAATTCAGGCGTTGGAGGAAATATGATTATATAATTTACCAACTGCCCTTCGAGGAGAAGTTGCTAATGTTTACCTGCAAAGGAGCCAACTTCTGGAGAAGTGAAGAAGTCTGGGCGAACAATTGGATTGATCAGGTTGCTGGTGTCAAGCAATTCACGGATAAACAAGTATTCACCCGACTTCGTGCTATTAAGGCCCACAGGCTGGTTTCTCATTCACCCTTGCCTCCCTCCACTTTTGGTCCTGATGGCATCTCCGATGCTAGAATTGAGCTAAAGCGTCATGCACGAGCAGCTGCTGACTACAAGCGACGCCGAGCAAAATTTGAGAAAATTAAGAGAGAAAGCTTGAAATTAAGGCTGGAAGCTGAAAAGGAAGAGGAAGAAGAGAAAGAGCTTGGGGATGCTGATCGCTAGATTGTCTCATGTCTAGAATTTGATACTCATGAGTTAGTTCAAGAAGAAATAGAACGCGCTGATGTGAATGATAAAATTTTGGATGGAGCACAACGAATAATGAATGAGGAAGCCATATACATGGCTGCACAACAGAAATTAAAAGAAGAAAGGTTAGAAATAGAAGTTGTTGAACGTTCTACCGCAGAATGAATCTGAAGCATGGAATCTGCCCAACGTTTAATTGATGAAGAAGCAGTCTATCCAGCAACTCATGTAACATCAGATGGTGTTACAGAGGAGATCTCCACTGCCGGAAGTCAAGTGGTTGCTAAGGATACTGCTAATTCGGATGCAGGGGAGGCAAGTGCTCAAGGACTTGAAGTTTGTGTTCCGGAGTCTGCTGCGATGACAGTCGATGGTGGACATGTCTCGAATCCTAAACATGTAGCAGGGCATGAACTTGCTATTCCTGATACCCCCATAAATGTTGAGCCTGTGCAAGTCAATCTCCAATCCTACGTTGTGTCCTTGATCAATACAGCCTTGCAGCAACGTGACATTCTGCAAGCTAAGGCGTTTGATGAAGTCAGGAAGGAAGTTGTTGAGGTTCGCGGTGAGTTTTTAGAAGTTAAATCCACAGTCACCGTGGTTCAACAGAAGGTTGATCAGGTTGAGGAAAAGATCACCCACGTTGAAGGAACCGTCTCTTCGGTACAGACCGACGTAGTGGTTCTTAAAGAAGATGTTGCTGAGCACAAAGAAGAGACTGCTGCCAATCTCAAATCCTTTTCCGCCACAGGTTTTGATGCTTTCAAAGAGGGGGAAGAACAAAGGATTGCTGAGCAAGCAAGATTGAAGGAAAAAGAAGAACTGTTGAGGAAAGAGATGAATATCAAGGTGGCACAGCTAGAGAAAAGATTGGAGAGAGAAGCAAAGGCGAGGGAGGCAAGCCAAGCTCGTCTAGACAAATTTATGGCACTGACAATGAACAAACTAGATTCTTTGGACAAGTCAAAGCCTCCTCCTGATGCACAAAGCTAAGATCATCTCTCTCTAGCTCATATTTACTCTTATTTTCTGATTGATTTCACATGTAACCTGTACTTCTCAAAATCATATATGAAGTCATCAGATTCGCGACAAAATCCCATTGTCCACTTCTGATTTTTGTGTGCGTACCTTAGTTGACATACACTTTTCGTGTATTCAACAAATTTGAATGTGGATGTTATGATCTGTTGGTTGATGATTGGTTGGTAAATGTTTGTTGTTTTTAGGGATGCTAGGATTTCTAGCATATTATATTTGCAGCATTTACTTATGCTTATTAAGCGAGAATATTTCCCAGCATATTTTGAGGGGGAATTTTATAGAAAACCAATCATCTTGCTAAAGACTTTAAGTGGGTGAAATTCTGAGATAGTCTGACTAACAAAAATATTGTAAATCTCAGATTTTTTCTCTCTACTGAGTCTCAACAATCGATAGTAGGCTTTGATCGCACCAAAAAGGGGGAAATTGTTGGGAATTATTTTTGTAATTCTCCCTTTAGGATCAAATTTGTAATAGGTTTTGTTGAATCAAAGTCTTAGCATTTGGTCGATCATTGCTGAATTCTAACATAGTCTAGCAACTCTTGTAATGTCCTATATAGGCTAAGTATTGAGTTGTAATAGATTAGGTTCCTAGAAGTATTTCTAGCAGCTTGCTAGAGGAGACTAACACTTGCTAGAAGTCAAAGAGATAGCAGAATGCTGAGGTGTCAGCATTCGCTAGCACATAGCAGATTGCTAAAGGCATTAGCAATCCAAAGTCGAAGGAATCCAGAGCAACTGCTGAGAAGTCAGCAGTCCGATAACTATCTAGCAGATTGCTAATGAAAGCTAGTAGATCGTTCCTAAAGAGCTTAGCAAAGCAAGACAGCTAACAACGATTGCTACACTACCGTTCTGACAACCGTACGCGCAAGGACAAGACTTTTCAGAAGTATGTCAAAAAGCACTGTACGAAGCCATAAAGGACAGTGAAAGTCGAACCACTCTTGGATGATGAAACCGTTGTGTCTAACGGGTATGGAGATTCAAAGTTTGAATCTCCATGTATAAAAGACATGTCTAGAAGTGAGAGACGACAACTGCTCATTCAATACACGAACACACCCTCAAGAGATTCCTTAGACAAAAGAGAAAAGCTAAAGAGCAGTCAGTTGAAAGCCTACATTCGAAAGATATTAAAAGCCTTCAACTACTAGACTGTCCCTATTGATTATCTGACACTCCATTGAAGAGATTCCTTGACCTTGATCAAGATTCTTCAATCATTGGGATACCTTCCTTTATTGGAAGCATCCAACAGTCAATTCTCTGAAAAGGGTTTTTGACTAGGGCGTCTAGCCGCAATCGAAGGAAAGTTCGGAAGGAACTATAAATCTTCCATAGTAGCAAAGGTGAGATTTACGAAGGTGTGCCCTTGACTCTGCCGGAACTACACCTGAGGAGTTCGGAGTAACGGAGGATAGTCGTGAAGTAGCCGGGTCGAAAGCTCACTGCCTACTTTACTTGAAAGGTGAATCCTTGTATTCCGTATACTTACTTAGTAAATTCTTAGCGTTATGGCTAAGGAGTGGACGTAGATCTTTTGATCGAACCACTATAAATATTGTGTCATTATTGTGTTTACTGTTTTATTGCTTATTATTTGATTGAGATTTGAAACCTAGCAACGGAGTTGCTAGTGCATATCTGCAAGATAAATCTAAGTGAAGTTGAGCTAAACAATCTTTGATAAGAACTTAAAGTGCAAGTGAACGTTTAAATCTTCCGCTGCAATTCATGTGAGTATTGTGTTATCACCACGACGACTCTGATCTCAGGGACCAACAGTATTTCATACATATATTCCAAAATGCATCGTAGTAAAATTAATAATCGTTCATCAAACTATAAAAAGCTAATTTAAATTAATCAAAATTGAATACAAGCCAAAAAATTTCAAATTATAACAAATAGTAGTTCTGTAGGAGAGGTGATTAAATACATGAAGTTTGCTGAGAAATACCACCCTTCTCTAGCATGAGACCCTGCCAATCGATCAATACTGTCATCAGAGTCATTTTAGAATATATACATGTAGAAGATCTTCTAAATAAGTGAAAAAAAAAAGAATAACTAAAATGAAATGAAAGATTCCTAGTATTCTCTTTCTTCCATATCTGAACTATCTTCAGCAAATACACTCAAGTGTTAAAGATTACTCCAATTTGAATCCACTAGCACAAAAGATCAATTAACTTTTTTTTTTCTTTATAAAATGTAGGTTGAAAGTAATCAGTACTATCCAATGTTACAAAGTTTCTAAATAAATAGGTAGAGATAGTTTCTTTACTTAAATCTCAATGCATAGTTCAAGACTTCATTATTACAAATTCAATAATTTTTTACTATACTCTATCCTATTCCACTGTACTAGATTTCACATATGCCAGTTTGATTCCAAATTAAGCATCAGTTAGTTCCAGAAATTTGATTTATAATTGCAAAAGTTGCACTGCGTTCAAAAAACCATAGGTTAACTTAAATTTGACTAGATATCGGCTGAGCTAATTTTAATCATAAAAGCTAATGTTAAATGCTGCCATAAAGGTTTCCAAAGCCATTGTCCATAAAAATTATTTCATGTTACCTATATGATTCGGAAATTCTTAACTGTTTCACCTCAACAAATAGTGATGTTACATTAGGCCTTAGTTGATATGATATTCTCATTTTACTAGATATCACACTCATATTTGACCTACAACTATTCCATGCTTTGTCTGATAATAAGTAATCCAAACCTAGTAGGAGCTTCATTCCCTAAAATTAAATGTTGCATTCGAACCAACAAATATTTTTAATATTAAGCTTTAGGTTTTTAACAAGTGAGACATTAGTCAGATTTAATTTCGTTATTCACTAATGATCTTTTGCCTCAGCCTTTGGAGTAGTGTCTAAATATATATGACTGATGGTCTGTTAACTAGTCTTAGATTATCAATAAGTTCTTGTTACATGTCTTATGTCCTAAACTGTCGTTGTCTAGAATCCATGTCTCAGTCGTTATCCTCGAACCGTTGCTTGATCCCTTGTCCTTCAAACACAAGGTCAAGCTTTAGTTTCCAATTTAACCGTGGGTCCTCCCGTGTCAGTTCTAGTGATAAATCCTTTTAGGATCCACACTTGGATAACCTTAAATTGTCAAATTCTTTTACTATCCGATTGTTTTTCCTCTTCATATACTGCATCTATTATTAGAGATTAATGTAAGACGTGCATGTGTGTGAGAGCTCTATCTTGGAGCTTACTCATTGACTCAATCTCATGGTAATTGCCCCAGTTGAGTGCAGACAGAAACGTGTGGTTTTATTGGATTAAGTCCTAGGCCCTTGTCTATAACCTTCCCGTCACTATACTTGAATTCATTACTAAGTTTTTTAGCTTGTTGCAGCTTCGGGATAGGTCTCCATTTAGATTTCCCATAACTGAGGTGTCTCCAGTAATCCGATAACTGGGGTGAGTGACTTACTGCCTAGTCAATTTATGGTGAGAACCGACTGTTTTTACCAACTCTCTGTTTACATCCCTTGAACGAAGTCTTAGGGTTTTTCGGAGCTATCCTTGAGGACTAGCTAAGTAGTGTTTCAGCAGGCTGAAACACTATCTTTCTTTGGTCTTGTCATTTTTAATAACCAAAATAGTTTTGTCACTAAAAGCTTATGGGCCTAACCCTAGCCCTAGCTACTTGTCATTAAAGGCTAAGCATGCGCTACAAATATTTTTAGTCTTTGTTTATTGATAAAAGAAGTTTCTTGTGCTCAAGGTTTTATGTCTTTTAAGGCATTTGACTTAGTTAATATTTTTTCAAAATTTATTTTAATAGCCGAGTTTTCTAAATCTCTATTAAGCGATTGAGCTTTATTAGTTTTTTAACTTGATGCATTTATAAAATAATTGAACGTTAAAAATATCAAATGCATGCAAAGTTTTTGGAAAGAGATTCTAGGGATAATTCATTTAAGTCGGAGTCACACAACTCAGAATCATTAAGTTCATGCTTTATGGAATGCAACGAAGGATTTGTTACCTAAGTTTCAGTTGAGTTAAGTGAAAGTTGTTCGGTTTCATCCATTCTAATACTAGCACCGAATGCAAGTAGGGCTCCTCTCTTAGAGGTACCTTCATATGACTTTAACATCAAGTATTTATCGTCATATCCAATATCAAGTATATAAGTTCTGAAAAACATGGCCTTGGCATAGGCCTTAGATACCCTCTTTTGAAAGCTTCTCTTCAGCTTCACTATTTCTTCCTATCACCCTTTGGGCAGTCATATTTGAGATGCTTAATAGAGTTGCATTCAAAGCATGTGCACTATTGTCATCTTTACAATTAGGGTTAGTCGATTCTCTTTCTAATTTTTCGGGAGCTAAGTTGGTTATTTTTGTCTATGGAGGAAATGGATGGGGTCTCATGTGATAAAGTTGGTCATCTTCTTTTATATTGGAAGCTCTTTTTGATTAAAGCGTCACATCCTCTAGTTGCTTAGCCAGAGACTGGGTAGACTTCTTGTCTTCATGCTTATTAATATGAGAACAATCGAACTCGTGTGCTTTTAAGGTGGAAAACACTTCTTCAACTAGTAGAGTGGTGAGGTCTCACTTATTGACGACGGTTACTTTGATGAACCATTCATCCTTTGGCATCCATGTCAAGATTTTTTTCATTTAACTCGACAAATGGGTATTTCTCGCCTACTGTAGTCAGTTTGTTGACAATGGATATGAAGTGAAACTCCTTTTCCTTTATTGATTCACCAGGAGTCATGGCGAATGGCTAATATTTCTCGATGCAAACTTGGAGTTTGTCCTTGTAACCTGGATTGGATTCTTAGCATAAATCTTCAAGAAAACCCCATATTTCCTTGGCAGCCTTGCAGTGTGTTATATCTTTCATTCAATCTTCATTCAATATGGAGAAGTTTACATCTTGTGCTAGGTACTTGAACTGGTGTCTTTTCTTATCTTTTGAAATCCATTCTTCGATGGTTTTCGATAAACTTTGGGACCCCATTATTTTCTCAATCGGTATTCATCTTTTATGTTTGAATGGTTCCCTCCATGATCATCTGCCACATATCTTCATGTTGGTTCAAGAGATGTCCTTTAAATCTTCTTTTCCAGCTAGAATAGTTTTCCACTTTAAACTAGGAATGTCTGTTGGTAGCCTTTGGTCTCTTTTAGAACGTACTCACAAGATTGTAAGTATAGATTTGGTCCAATGTTACTGAAAACAATTAATCTTATGGACCAACTGCTCTAATACCATTTTTTGGTCCAAAAAAAAATACATGCGTGCGAATATAATTGTAGACCTAAATTGAAGTTAGTTGACTTTTAATGAGTCAGTTGTTAATTAAAATCTAATTAAGCCGAGCAAGTATTAAGATCTAGTAGAAGGATACTCCGACAAATTTCAGTTAACATATGTAGTGGTAACTGAAGGTGATAAAGACCATAGAATATTATAGAGGTTCGGATTACAAATAATCCTACATTCTTTCTTCCTTCTCCATGTAGGAAATACATTATCTACAATTGTATAAAATATTTAATAATGAGTTACCACTTAGGATCTTTTCTAAAGGATAGCTTTAGCTGCTCTCGATCATAGCAAATACAATTGTCCGAGCTTTGCGAGAATATACTTCCTAGGCTCATTCTTCTGTAGGGTGAAGTTTTTTCTTCTCTTTGTGAACGTTAATCAGGGTTTTCTCAGATGTAATCTAGAAAGGTCTCGAAAACTTGCAATGGTCAGTTAATGGTTTTTGATGGCCTTGCATTGAATAACACAAAAGATTGAGAGAGCTTTTAGAGACAAAAACACTAGTATATAGATTGTGTTGTTCTCATTTGTTTCCTTCAGTTTTTTAAACTTATTCATCTCTTTAAGCATGTATTTATAGTACTTTAAATAATAGTTGTTCTCATGGTAGGTGAGCAACACATTTTTTTGCACTTATCTGTTGAAGAACTTTATACAGCTTTAAGTGGCTTATCCTTTTTTGACGTCTTTGGTCAACTGATATTTGCTTTAACCAACATCTACAACAATGTGTCTGATTTCCAAACATGGTATTCAGCCCAAGGAAAATTAAAACTAAATATTCTCATATGGTTTCGATTTTTCCTCTTTTATCTAGTCTCAGTTGTCTTCCACACAACTGGAGATGTTCATTCTATCATTAGTTGACTTATTAAAGTATTAATTAGTCAGATGACAACTAGATCAGCTTCTCTCTCAGCAGTCAATTTTTTGACTGAACTGTCAGCTCTTGTTCATCTGCAGTGTTCCTCTTAGCTAATCACCTATAGTGTTACTCATAGATGATCACCTTAGCTATGGATTTTTCACTCATCACAGCTTGGTCAACTCTCTTTTTTGACTTGCTACCGTGTTTTTTTTTCTCATAACTTTTAGTTGATTTCTTATAGTGTCTTGAATTTGATCTTCTGTCTTTAGTTCTCAAGCTCCCAAGTCTCCAGTTCTACGCAAATTTAAACTATTAGTGATGGATTTATATACTGAAAGCATTATGATTGGTATATTATGTACAAGGTTTATTGGTTAATATACTGGAAATCATAATTGTTGTATGTTCATCTCCTGTCTGAATTAACAAACATGTGTCGCAAACACAATTATCCTCTTATCTCGTCGATAGGGAGATCATACGGTGTGTAGAAGATCACGGAAGATTGTATGGATCGTTTGACCTAGCGAGATATAAATAGTCATCACAGCTGAGACAGTTCCAGGATAAACTGTCGGTGTAGGCGGCAGCATATGCGGATAAGCATCATATCTTGGATGTCTTGGTATGCTGGTGTGGGGAACACATTGATGAGGACCTAAGTCGAGATTGATTCTTTTATCTGACATTAAAAGAATCTAGATCTCTATGACTCGATGGAATCTTAAGCCTATATGATGATACAGAAGTGTACATATATTGTATATCACTTTGAGTTGTAGAGAAGGTTCTAGTTGAACCTGTACATCTG
>JAPKLW010000064.1:0-32348 GCA_026898455.1 Plectranthus barbatus | reverse complement strand
ATATAGGAGCATGCTAGGATTGTTCATAGGCATAGCAATTTATTTTTTATATCCCAATTAACGATCCTTGGCAAACGGACTTCGTGATTCAGTTCACGAATCCCTTCAATTAGAACTCTCAAATCTATACAAGAATTATGCCGGTTCTAATTGTTTATCACATATCATCAAAACAAACAATATTTGTAACACTTTTCCTATAACGAACCTTCATACTTCAATCCTATAAATTTGTTAGAATTTAAATATTGATTATTTCAAGTTACTACTTCTATCACTTATCGTCTCTTCGAATAGACCACTTCGGTTCTAGTTCAATCACTTACAATTTATTCCGAGAAATACCAATTACATGTCTCAGAATTGATCCAACCCAAAAAGAAAACTCACACTTATGGATCCATCAAAAAATATAATAATAGTGTTGATTCGTGAAATTTGTGAAATAATGAAAATAAAGAAAAAAATACTCCAGTTGAAGAGCTTGTTTCAGAATCTTGTCAACGAGAATGAAGCAGAGAAAAAAACGATCATTTTGTTACGATTACAATGAGAGCATTTATAGTAAGAAAAACCCTAGATTTACGAGGAATATATATTCAGATATGGTAAGATATATCGAAATATTTTTTTGCCTTTTCTAGGTTTATTCCTATTTAAATCTAGTGCGGATATGGCCAAATCCCATTCAAATAAGAAACAAGATTCATGATTTCCTTCCCACACCCATCCAATCCGACAAGTCCTTTGAGCAGCTGCCGAACGACGTAGTTCGATCATGTTGATAGTTAAGTGACTCGACCACTCCACCGAGTCAATTTGGATCAGATCGCAAGGCTTGGATCCTGCTTGTTGGACTTATTTTACCAATAAATGGAGCCAAATAAATCGTAATAAAGTTATTCATTAAACGATAGTGTTATCTATACCTCTTTTCAAGTAGCTATTTATTTGAAAATCTATACGCTACATCTCTTTTTCTTTTAACCACAAATGAATAGTGCATTGATAAACACGTTTCTCATCTTATGGTATGCAAATTAGGTGCATGTTAGACTAATTACATGCATTGATGAACTCGTTTCTCATCTAAAGGTATGCAAATTAGGTGCATATTAGGCTAATCAGGTGCAATAAATGATGCCAAATTGCCAATGTTGAGGGCTGAGTTATGTACATGAAAATTTCAAAATTTGTTTTTTCACATATATTTAAAATATATATATTTATAAAATATCAATCTTACAAAAATATAATTGAATCTTCTGAATACTCAAGTCTGCAATCGCACATTCAAACCTAAGTTCATATACTAGTATGGTATGTACCGATTTTTATCTTAATTTTATTTTTAAGATATAGACATGAGTTGTTATCATACATAAAAATCCCCCCAAAAAAATGTCAAAATCATTGGATTCTTTATATTTTCTCTTAGTATTGGTGGGGCACACTGCACACATACATGCACTACATAAAGCGGTGGGATCCAATCTGGAGATTCATGAGTCGTTTTTGCATATTCGTGTGATTCCACTCATTTTATTGATGAATATTTCCGACCAAAGGGTTAGGAATTTTAAAAAAAAATAAGAAAGAAAGAAAGAAAGAAAGAAAGAAAACGTACGTGGAATCTAGGGAATTAAAACGAAAAAGCTATATTGATAAAGCAAAAATTTGAAATTTGATACTGATTTTAGTATCATAATTCAACTTTAAATGGATAAATTTATCATAATAGTATTTGGTGATAAAGAGCTTTGCAATACTAATCCATACATTGAAACACAATTATTTCTGTTGTTCTATGATCATACACATACCTTTTATTAAATTAATTTCCTTCATGTTATTTTCAAACTTTGTTGGAAGTCTAGTCATCCCCACATACAATGTGAAAAGTTTTTATCCCAACCATATAATATATGAAACAAAATATTGCTCTAAAATGAAAACTAATATGCTAAAAAAAAGTTGGAACCACCAATATATAAATAACCAAACTATTTATAGGATGAGATCATATAATAATAAATAAGTATATTAAAAATAAGAATAAATTTTATCCATTAGATCCAATTAAATCAATTGTTGATATCTAATCAAACAACAATTAAAATGCAATCAAGCAATAAATGATCAAGCAACAACTGAAATTCAATCAAACAACAATTAAAATACAATTAAGCAACATTATAAATGTAATCAAGCGGCTTTATCATTTTATCACGATGAGAATTTTTATCACCGAATCCAATCCTACTATATATATATATATAGATTAGGTCAAAAAAATCGTCCTCTAAAAAATAAGAAAAGGTATTTGATTATATTTACCATGTTGAAATAAAAATGAAATATTAAAATATTCAAACAATGTGATAAATATAATCAAGCAACATGATTAACATAATCAATTTTTTCTATTTTTTCAGGAAGGAATTTTTATCACTAAAACTACTCCCTATACAAATAAATTGTATATATAGTGCCATTAATGCTAAAACTCATTGGCTAATTACAATATTGAGTGAATATTCTGTATCTATCCATCCACTATAAAACCTACTTATTTCTACACAATATTTCCTCATGCCCTTGAGTCCACTAAAGCAAGCATGGAGTTATCTAACACTGAAAAATTGGAATCCCAAAACCAACCAACACCACAAAGTAATGGCACCACATTCATCAGAACTTGTTTCAATGGCCTCAATGCTCTAACAGGTACCATACCATACACATCTTTGAGGATTCAATCTCTTCTTTGTCTAAATCCAATTTGTTTCTCGTTGTAGGAATCGGACTCTTATCCATTCCATACGCTCTATCAGAGGGAGGATGGCTTTCTCTGACAGCACTCTTTGGAATATCCATTATCTGTTTGTACACTGGTATGCTTCTGAAAAGATGTATGGATTCAAACCCAGTAATCAAAAGCTACCCCGATATAGGCGAGCACGCCTTCGGGAAGAAAGGAAGGGTCGTGATATCCATTTTCATGTACCTCGAACTCTTCTTGCTCGCGGTTGAGTTCTTGATCTTGGAAGGTGACAATATGCACAAACTTTTTCCAGATATCGACGTTTCTATCTGGGGAAAAAGCGTTGGAGGGAAGCAGATGTTTATTATTATCACCGCAGCTGTAATGCTCCCGACCACATGGTTAAGGAATCTCTCCCTTGTGGCTTATGTTTCTGCCGGCGGCATCTTGGCTTCTGTCATCCTTATTGCTACTGTATTTTGGATTGGAGCATTCGAGAATGTGGGATTTAAGGAAAAAGGAGTTGTTTGGAGATATAAAGGAATGCCAACTGCTGTAAGCTTGTATACGTTTTGTTATTGTGGTCATGCAGTGTTTCCTACTTTGTGTAATTCCATGAAGGACAGACGCCAATTCCCCAAGGTATTTTATTAGTTCTTTTTAATTTTAACTTTTCATTTTTTTTGTTTAATTTTATAATCATTATGCCAATTAGAATATATAATTATAAAAGAATCAATTTTTAATAGTCAATAATTAAGAAGATTTATTATAAATATCACACATCATAATTGAGTATAGTAAACCCAACTAGATTTCATAAATAATTTAATTAAAATATGCTCTAAATCTTAAATTTTCTGTGGTATGGTTTAATTAGTTTTAATTAAGGAACTTAATCATGAACCGATTATAGCTTGAGGTACGCTCACCAACCAATCGTGTGGGTATATTAACATGTGTCTACGTGTTGATATGACTATATAACATTAATGATTAGATTAATTTTAAATATTATAATTTCCTCAAATATATATTTATATTTGACACATTAGCACATTCCCTGATAGTTAATTGAAGCATTTCTGGTTATAGCTTATGTTGGTTAGTCTTAATGGAATGTGACCTATTAATTAGAAACCTATATGAGTAATGAATCCTAGGCCATAATTAATGTTGTTTATTCTAATAGCTAGGTTGACTTATTTTTATAGTGATTTAAATAACCAATTATATATAGTTAAATAAAAAATAAATAATAAATCTTTTTTAAGAATATCTATTTTAATATTCTTTGTCCTTAAAATAGTTATATGCTTCAAAACTCTTCAAGCGTGACTCGTTTCAATAACAAATTAAAATTTAGTCATCGGCCGAAGAGGGCGAAGCTTGATTTTGAACTTAATAAAACCTTAAAAGACTCGATTTCCACTCAATCGAACTTAAAGTCTTTAAGCATTATAATTTGATTTGATCGAGCTATAATTTTTATTACTTCTTAATTTTAATGAAAAATATAAAGTATATACATATTATGGATAAAAATTGCGGATTTACGACGGACCAAAAATTAGTCGCAATTTTGCGACGGAGTACAGATTTGCGACGAAAATAATTTTTCAGATTTTGTGGCAGAATATTCCATGAACTTTTGCGAATTTATGGCGCCAATATTTATGACTGAATTTCCATTACAAAGTTTAGCGATGGAATATTCCGTCACAAAATCTGAAAAATATATATATGTTGGTCCCGGTTTCTCAAAGTACAGTAAAAATACGCAGCGGAAAATATATTTGTTCAATTCGGTATCAAGTGCTGATTCAAGCTGAGAGTGACAAGTGAGTTTGGTCTAATCAAGCAGTGTAAAGCTATACTGACAGATAAAGAGATAAAGAAATAAAGCGACAAATGACACTCAAATTTATAGTGGTTTGCACTAAACCATCATACATCCACTCTTCAGACACTTGGTTTGAAAATTCACTAAGCTTAGAACGTTTACACGTGATCCTATGATCCATTGCTTATCGATGAGTGCCCCGTCCACCGATCCACAAGCGCACTTGCCTGGTCCTTGCTTAGTTCCTCGCTTTGCAGCTCCTCAAATTGTGGCGCACCACTCAGCCTCCTCATCGCCGGAATGGGGTGTTTAAAGAAACCCCGTGAACTTTCTCTTCCGCGGCAGATTGCCCATTAGAGTCAAGAGTACAAGATGTACTTGACTGTTGTAGTTTTTCTTGGTGAGAAATTCTACCAAAATGTAACTCAGGAATGCGATGATTCTGAGTCTCTTGTTCATTTAGTGACACACAGAATACTGTAATAGCCTCGAAAGCAAGCTCACCCTACTAAGCTTAAACTTTCGGTGGGAGGCTACAGAACTTGACGATTGAAAGCTTTAGAGTGCTTTTGTGGTCTTTGTTGGTCCCGGATTATCAGGGTATAACTTAGCAGCGGAAAATGTGGTTAATCGTTTCTTGCACTCTGCTGGTTACTCAGCTGACTGGGACCTTGTCAGCTGTTAAGTCAACTTGCACTCTGCGTACTCAGCTGACTGGCGACTGGCTCGTCAGCTGGTAGCTCAAGACTTAGAATATTTTTAGCCTTGTTTGCACAGTTATATCAGTTTTCAGATATACACCAGCACTTGGGTGCTGGGTTTTAAATCAGTATGAAATGCAGAAAACTGATAAAAGACAAAGGATTTATAGTGGTTCGATCAACTGATCTACGTCCACTCTCCAGTCGTAGCACTGGAAATCCACTATAGAGTAATCAGGTACAAGTTGCCTACGATCTATCTCTAGCTGGTGCGACCCTTGTCCACCACTTCGCTAGATCAACCGCTCCCAGTCTTGATTCCTTCTTCAACTCTCTTCTCGGCTGGTGGAGTGCGAGCACGTCACTTCAACCTCCACAGCAGTTTGGGTGTTTAGTTCTCCCAAGAACGTATCTTCTCAATACGGCAAAAGCCCGTAATAACTCAAGTGCTGGCTGGCACAAGAGCTGCTGTGAACTTCCTCAGAAGAGAAAGAACACCAAAGAGATCTGTAACTTACAAGCTGGAAGCTTGAAGTCTCGTGTTTGAAGAAATCAACACACGGAAAGCTTTAAGAAAAGCCTCGAAAGTTTTGCTTGCTTGCAATAAAGTTTCAGACTTTCGGTAGTTGAGTATGGCGAGAAGAGTATTGAATGTTGGTGGATCCCAGGTATTTATAGCCGAGGGATTCGATTCAAATCTTCTAGCCGTTTGGACACATCCGGAAAAGGTCTCTGTCCTCGCATGTCCTTCAGACGGCGGCAGGTAGGAATTTCCGGAAAGCGCCATGCTTTTGTCCACTTTATCTGACATTGATCTCTTTATGTCAGAACGGCACTATTCGTCAGTACGAGGAATCGGAACTGGTGTCTTGAACTGATAGACTTTAAGGTATCCTCCCTTAAGTCATACTTTGTCAGTTTATTCCTCAGACGAATCTTCTTTTTGTCTCTAAGACTCTGGGAGAGCGAATCTTGAATTCTGCTGGTAACATCCGACTGGCAGAACATACTGGTGATCTTGTGCTGGCAGTCTCTGCTGGTGACTTGCGTTGGCACAATCTAAGTCTACCAATTTGTCTGGATGTTAACTCTTGGAATCTCCCATGACTGGTGACTTCACTGCTGGTGAATAGTGTCAGTGAGAACACGTATTCTGCTGGTAAGGTTTGTCAGCCGCCTGCTGATGAAAACCTTCTCAACTGGTGAACAGTAGCCAGTCGTGAGCTCTTTCTCATGCTGATGAACAGTGTCAGCACGAGTCTTGTCAGTCGCTTGCTGGTGAGACTTCTCTCAACTGGTAAGTACATCTCATGCTGGTGAACAGTAGCCAGCATGAGTCTTGATCAGCTGCGACTTACAACACAAAAGACCTAAACAGGACTTTACATTTGAGACTAGAGCTATTCTAGAGACAAACTGACGCTGGTAGGACTTAGGATTTGATCCACCAAAACACCAAAACTAGAATCTAAACAAGTAGCTACTGGGGAAAGGAAACTTAGCCAAATTTCCCAACAATTTCCCCCTTTTTGGTGCGATCAAAGCCTAACCAGCGAGCACTCAGCTGATGAGGAAAGTTACAAAGTATTTCAGGGTTTTTACAAAATAAACCTATCAGATCTAAACACATGAAAATACTTCCTCACATCAGCTCTAACTAAAAATCTTCCCCCTCAAACCAGGAGAGATATTGCTCGTTTAAAATATGAAAATTGAGATCAGAGCAAAAATAGATTTAATTGAGAGCTGGGACTCAATTTTCACCAGTCGTGGATATACCACCAGTTGTCTGCTGACAACTTGAAAGAGAAAAAAATTGAGAGTTTGAACTCAATTTTATTCCGCATAATCTTCTCTTCAGGAAATCCACTCCTCATCATCGCTTGAAATTGGGAGCTGGGACCCAATTTCGCTTCAACTGATGGTTTGTGCTGGCAACTTTGGAATGAGAGCTGGGACTCATTTCCTTAGACAATTAAGGGATAAGTTCCGCCAGTAGGAACCATCAGTGAGCTTGAGATACCACTTAAATAAAAACAACTAAGAGCTTGGACTTAGTCGTAATCAGCGTCCTTCAGAAGATCAAGAACAGAATGAGAGCTGGGACTCATTCTTCCTCATCATTGGGGCTCACATCAATCTCCATAAGACCGAGTTTGATGCACAACTCCTTGAATCTTGCTTCTGGAAGGGGTTTGGTGAAGATGTCAGCCAGTTGATCTTCAGTTCTGATGTAGTCCACGCTGACATCCTTCTTCTCGACATGATCACGTATGAAGTGATGTCGAATATCTATGTGCTTGGTTCTAGAATGGTGAACCGGATTCTTCGTGATGCACATAGCACTGTTGTTGTCGCAATAGATGGGAACACAGCCAGTGTCCACTTCATAATCCTCCAGTTGTTGCTTGATCCAGATAACTTGAGCACAGCAACTGGCAGCGGCAACATACTCAGCCTCAGTGGTAGAAGTAGCAACTGAGTGCTACTTCTTGCTAAACCAGCTGATTAGCTTGTGTCCTAGAAACTGACACGTACCACTGGTACTTTTTCGGTCAATACGGCATCCAGCGAAGTCTGAATCTGAATATCCAATGAGTGTAAGCTCATCATTTCTGGGATACCATATTCCAAGAGATTCAGTCCCCTTCAGATATTTTACTATCCTCTTTGCAGCTTCCATGTGTGACCTTTTCGGATTGGCTTGAAATCTGGCACACACTCCGACTGAGTACGAAATGTCGGGTCTGCTGGCTGTGAGATAGAGAAGTGATCCAATGATTCCTCGGTAGATGGTAGGATCAACTGATTCACCTTGCTCATCAAGAAATATTTGACAACTGGTGCTCATAGGTATTCTGAGGGACTTAGTTTTCTCTGGGCAATACTTCTGAATTAACTCCTTCGTATACTTTCGCTGGCTGATAAAAATTCCATCAGCTGACTGCTGGACCTGGAGTCCGAGAAAGTATGTTAACTTGCCCATCATACTCATCTGAAATGATGTCTGCATCAGTTGAGAAAACTTCTCGCAGAGAGTTATATTCCTTGATCCGAATATGATGTCATCAACATAGATCTGCACCATTAGCATGTCACCACCATCCTTGAGAAGAAAGAGAGTCCTATCAATCTTCCCTTTCCGAAATCCATTGCTGATAAGGAATTGTGACAGCGTTTCGTACCAAGCCCTGGGCGCCTGTTTCAATCCATACAGGGCCTTTCTTAGCTTGTACACTTTGGTGCCTATCTCAAAGCCTGGAGGTTGCTCGACATAAACCTCCTCCTTTAGCTCGCCATTCAAGAAGGCGCTCTTCACGTCCACCTGAAATACCGTGAAGCTGTGATACGCTGCATACGCAAGGAACAGCCGTATCGCCTCCATTCTTGCAACTGGTGCGAAGGTCTCATCAAAGTCGATGCCTTCACACTGCCTGTAACCTTTGGCGACTAAACGAGCTTTGTTTCTGACCACGGTGCCATTCTCATCTCGCTTGTTCTTGAAAACCCACTTGGTGCCAATCACTGACTGGTGTGATGGTCTCTCCACCAAGTCCCAAACATTGTTGCGAGTGAATTCAGCAAGCTCTTCTTGCATGGCATTAATCCAATCAGCAGATTCTAGCGCAACTCCTATGGAAGTAGGTTCCATTTGAGAAATAAAGCAACTTAGGAGCGCACTGCCGTGTCGAGTCTGGACAGAACCTTCCGGATCACCGAGAATAGCATCGGATGGGTGATCCCTCAGCCATTTGGGAGGACCAGCGACTGCTGGTGCCGGCTGTGAAATAGGTTCTTCTGTCCTGATAACTGGTGCTTCCACATTTTCACCAGTCGGAGCTGGAACTGCAACTGGCGGTTGACCTTCACCAGTTGGGACTTCTTCATCAGCTTCACTGTCTGACTGGCTTCCTGAACCTTCACCAACGTTGTCAGTATCAGCTGGTACCTCCTCTCCAGCTGGTTCATCGTTATCTTCTGGCTCAAAGATTCCAGTCGGAATTCCCCCTTGATTGTTGCTAGATCCACTCAGGGAGATTGAGTGTAAGGTCTCAGCAAGGTCATTTGCATCACCGACCCTCTCAGGTTGCTGATGGGCACCTGAGGTAACTGGTTGAGAAGAAGATCCATTCATAGGTCTAGTCGAACCAGTTGGTTGAGCATCGGAAGAATTCCTGCCCAACTGGTCGCTGACATCCTCGACCTCAGGAACATCTTCAGCCAGTTGGCGTAAGGTCCTGCGCACTAAAGTAGCTTCATCAAAAACAACATTGCATGTTATTTCCACAAGCTGGGTAGTCTTGTTAAATACTCTATAGCCCTTGTGAGAGGGATGTCCATATCCGACAAACACACCCTCATCAGCCTTAGGCGAGAAAGCATTTAACTTCGACTTCCCATTATTATGGATATAACATGGTGAACCGAATGCACGAAGATGAGCTATAGAAGGCTTACGACCAAAATACACTTCGTAGGGAGTTTTCTGGAGTCTGTCGTTGATCCCGCTTCTATTCTGAGTGTAGCAGGCAGTCACCAACGCTTCTCCCCAGAAACTCTGTCCCAAGCCGGACTCAGCCAGCATGGACCGGACCGCTTCTTTCAGCGTCCTGTTCCTACGTTCTGCCAGTCCATTCTGCTGCGGTTGCCTTGGAGTAGATCTCTCATGTTTGATCCCGGCCTCCGCGCAAAAATCCATCAGCAGACTATTGCAGAATTCAGTCCCATTGTCTGATCGAATTCGCTTTACCACAGCTTCTCTCTGTTTCTGAGCTTGGATGATCAATTCTGGAAGAATGATCTTCACCTCATCCTTGGTTCTGAGAAGCTTACCCAGGTATAGCGCGAGTAGTCATCGACTACCACCAGCGAATATCGTCTTCCTCCAATGGTTTGCGGTGTTACTGGTCCAAACAGGTCCATGTGTAACAACTCGAGTACCTGACTGGTACTGGGGCAGACTGGCGACTGGTTCTTGAAGGACTTCCTAGTTTGTTTGCCTTGCTGGCAAGCTTTGCAAATTCCTTCCTTCTTGAACCCGCCCTTGGGAAGACCATCTACAAGATCATGCTTGGTTAGATAATTAATAGTTTTGAAATTTAGATGACTTAACCTTTTGTGCCACAGCCAGTTAGTTTCCATGGAACTGGTGGCTACAAAGCATGTATCAGTCTTCCCGCTTTGCCAGTCAACAACATAGAGACCTCCTTTCCTGACACCTTTCAGCTTGGTCTCGCCAGACTCTTCATTCTTGATCTGGCACCCTGATTTGTCAAACACAATGGTATAACCATTGTCGCACAGCTGACTGATGCTCAGGAGGTTGTGCTTCAGATTGGTGACAAGGGATACATTCACAATTCTGACATCATCCTTCTCGATGCAGCCCTTGCTAATAACTCTGCCCTTGGAGTTATCACCAAAAATAACTGGAGGTCCTCTGACCTTGGTGAGCTCAGAAAATAGGAACTCCTCACCAGTCATATGAGCCGAGCAACCACTATCTATGATCCACTCGCTCGATCTCTGAAGCTGTGTTGCATGATCCTGTTCCTGCAAGAAAATGAAATTATTTAGGTCCCCGATCATCAGCGGGTCCTGCAGGGTTAGATCTCTGGATCATTCCTTTTGGAATCCAGACTTGAGTAATCTTCAGCTCGGTGTTACCCTTGCTGACATCACTTGTGGCCTTTCCCTTCCTTTTAAAATAATGCATGGATTTGTTTTTGGAAGGTGTGGCTGTGTGTGCGGTTCCTCTGGAAGTATTCTTCCTCCGAGGGTGTCGGAAATTTCTTTCCGACCGCTTGTGTTGCCTTGGTGGTCTCTGGAATTGTGGACCACGATGATTAGCCTTCCCAGCCCTTGAGAAAAGGTTTTGATTGGGCTCAGGCCTCCGATAGGTGTTCCTCCTATCGAGAAATATCCTTCTCTCAGTATTTCGCTGAGATTTGGATCCCTTGTAAGCATGCTGGCAACTGGCATACTTGTAAGGTTGGGCGTGGAATCTCTGGACAGCTGGTGCTGGCTGTCGGATTCCACTGGCAGCTGACGCTGACTTCCTTGCCTTAGAATATTTCGGCTTAGTCTGCATCTTCGGGTATGCTGGCGTCCTGTCAGCAGAGGATCTTGCCAGTTGAGGATTTTATCTTGATGACTCACCTATGTATCTGGACTTATGGTTCCTATGCTGATCAGCCACACGGGACTGACTGGCATTACCAGCTGGTGCTGATGCATTTGCTAGTTGGCCCTTACCCTTACCAGTACTGATTTGTTCGGGCTGATTTATGCTCAAATCTTTTGTAAATCCCAACCCGGACTTATCAGAAGGCTTTCTCCAATGACTTAGAGCTGCTTCCAAGTCTTTTGAGCCTTTATTTAGAAAATTTATTTTATTTTCTTGCTCCAGAACGAGATTGTGAAAATTATCTCGCTCAGTTTTTGTAATTTGAAAATTTTGGAGCAACTCAAAGTGAGTCTTTTTCAAAGTGGCTAGCTCTTCACTGACTGACCTCGATTTTTCAATCTCCTTGGTCAAAATAGAAACTTGATCTTTCAGCGAAGTATTTTCGCCAGCCAAGACATTCTTTATTTCATAAAATTTTAAAAATTCTTTTTGAAGAATGTCTATAGTGACAGCTTCTGAGTCGGAGCAACGCGACTCAGAATCGTCTAAACTGATAGAAGGCATGATATGCATTGGGGAAGCTGATGATTGTACCTGATCAACAGCTGCAAGTGCCTCTTCACTGTCAGCACTTCCTTCAGCTGACTCCTCGCCAAAGGCTGCCATGAGTGCCAGTAGAGCTTCCTCTTCTGACTCCTCGTCTGACGCATACTCCCCATCATCATGGTCGGGTATGTCAGGCACTTCAGTCCTGGTCAGCATAGCCTTGGCAACGACCTTGGAGGCGCGCTCTTCAAAGAGCTTCTTTAGCCTTTCCCGCTCATTTTTGTCCACCTATGGACATTCAAACTTTAAATGATCAGGGGATTGGCACTGGTAGCAAGCACGGGGAGCTCTCTTGACGAATTTTCCGTCAGTTGAGCTCAGAGATACTCCCTGCTTTGACTTGGCTTTCTCCAGAAGGACAGCCAGTCATTTCATCTGTTGCTCAAGTTCTGCGATAGAGCTCTCGCCGTCTTTTGAGTTAGATCCCGATGTGGCTGGGATCTCTTTCTTCTGGTTGTGCTGGTCAGCAGGTCTGTCAGCATGGAAGGGCTTCTTGGTCTTCCATTTGAAGTCCTTCTTGACGAAGTAAGCTTCGTCTTGAGCTTTGATGCTGGGGGATCCCATGTTCCGGATGGCCTCATTCTTGTTTACCATCTGGATATCCCACTCGTGTGCCTGCAATTGAGCAAATAACTCCTTGGGAGTCATCTTGGACAAGTCCTTCTCCTTCAGAGCTGTGGTCTTCACGAACCAGTCCTCCTTGGGCATCTTGGACAGGATCTTGGCATTAAGATCTTCATTTGAGTAGTTCCTGTCCAGTGACTTTAGCTCGCTGACAATGGCGTTGAATCTCGCCTCCATCTCCTTGATGGTTTCTCCAGGCAGCATCTGGAAGGACTCGTACTTGTCCACTGCAACCTGCAATTTGTTGTGTTTCATTTGATCAGTTTCTTGACATAGACTATCAAGATAATCCCATACTCCCTTGGCATTGTCAAACTGGAGGGCTTCCTCCATCAGCGACTCTGGAAGAGAAGCCAGGATTAACTCGTGAGCAATGGAATCCAACTGATTCCGCTTCCTGTCCTCGGCGTTCCATTCGTCTTGGGGCTTTGGGATCACAGCAGTTGGACGATCTCCTAGCTGGTGCTGTATCTTGGTGATCTCGATTGGCCCTTTCTCCAGCACATCTTTCATTTCCGGATGGAAGCTCTTCAGAGAAATGAGCGACCTCTTTCTCCATATATCATGCTTCACCGTCTTGTAGTCGAGTAGCTTTGGAGTATTCATCTTCGTGTACCTGAGCTAATCAACAGACAAACAAAGGAGTGCAAGAAAACGTGGATCTCGGTCCTAAGCGACTCAGAAACAATCGGTCTATAAGAACCGACTGCTCTGATACCACTTGTTGGTCCCGGATTATCAGGGTATAACTTAGCAGCGGAAAATGTGGTTAATCATTTCTTGCACTCTGCTGGTTACTCAGCTGACTGGGACCTTGTCAGCTGGTAAGTCAACTTGCACTCTGCGTACTCAGCTGACTGGCGACTGGCTCGTCAGCTGGTAGCTCAAGACTTAGAATATTTTTAGCCTTGTTTGCACAGTTATATCAGTTTTCAGATATACACCAGCACTTGGGTGCTGGGTTTTAAATCAGTATGAAATGCAGAAAACTGATAAAAGACAAAGGATTTATAGTGGTTCGATCAACTGATCTACGTCCACTCTCCAGTCGTAGCACTGGAAATCCACTATAGAGTAATCAGGTACAAGTTGCCTACGATCTATCTCTAGCTGGTGCGACCCTTGTCCACCACTTCGCTAGATCAACCGCTCCCGGTCTTGATTCCTTCTTCAACTCTCTTCTCGGCTGGTGGAGTGCGAGCACGTCACTTCAACCTCCACAGCAGTTTGGGTGTTTAGTTCTCCCAAGAACGTATCTTCTCAATACGGCAAAAGCCCGTAATAACTCAAGTGCTGGCTGGCACAAGAGCTGCTGTGAACTTCCTCAGAAGAGAAAGAACACCAAAGAGATCTGTAACTTACAAGCTGGAAGCTTGAAGTCTCGTGTTTGAAGAAATCAACACACGGAAAGCTTTAAGAAAAGCCACGAAAGTTTTGCTTGCTTGCAATAAAGTTTCAGACTTTCGGTAGTTGAGTATGGCGAGAAGAGTATTGAATGTTGGTGGATCCCAGGTATTTATAGCCGAGGGATTCGATTCAAATCTTCTAGCCGTTTGGACACATCCGGAAAAGGTCTCTGTCCTCGCATGTCCTTCAGACGGCGGCAGGTAGGAATTTCCGGAAAGCGCCATGCTTTTGTCCACTTTATCTGACATTGATCTCTTTATGTCAGAACGACACTATTCGTCAGTACGAGGAATCGGAACTGGTGTCTTGAACTGATAGACTTTAAGGTATCCTCCCTTAAAGTCATACTTTGTCAGTTTATTCCTCAGACGAATCTTCTTTTTGTCTCTAAGACTCTGGGAGAGCGAATCTTGAATTCTGCTGGTAACATCCGACTGGCAGAACATACTGGTGATCTTGTGCTGGCAGTCTCTGCTGGTGACTTGCGTTGGCACAATCTAAGTCTACCAATTTGTCTGGATGTTAACTCTTGGAATCTCCCATGACTGGTGACTTCACTGCTGGTGAATAGTGTCAGTGAGAACACGTATTCTGCTGGTAAGGTTTGTCAGCCGCCTGCTGATGAAAACCTTCCCAACTGGTGAACAGTAGCCAGTCGTGAGCTCTTTCTCATGCTGATGAACAGTGTCAGCACGAGTCTTGTCAGTCGCTTGCTGGTGAGACTTCTCTCAACTGTAAGTACATCTCATGCTGGTGAACAGTAGCCAGCATGAGTCTTGATCAGCTGCGACTTACAACACAAAAGACCTAAACAGGACTTTACATTTGAGACTAGAGCTATTCTAGAGACAAACTGACGCTGGTAGGACTTAGGATTTGATCCACCAAAACACCAAAACTAGAATCTAAACAAGTAGCTACTGGGGAAAGGAAACTTAGCCAAATTTCCCAACAGTCTTGTATGTATATTCACGAGTGTGAGTGTGTAACCTTCTTCTTCGATGGTTTCTCCGGTATTTATACCAGAGATGTTGAAGGTTTCAATTTGAGACCCGTGAGAGACAAAATGGAAGATATCCAATCGGATGTCTCTATTGGTTGCAGTGTTCGACGGATAGGTGTACTTTTGGCAGAGGGTCTACACCTTTTTTCGTCTTTTTCTGACTTTGAAAGCGACGACTCGTCTTTTGTCAGAACGGCAGTATTTTACAAGTATGAGGAATCCTGGACTGAGTGCCCTAGGTAGCGAAATTTGAAGGTTCGTGCTTGCAGACTTTAAGGCTTCTCCAATCCTTAAAGCATGTTCTTATTTTGGTTCCTCCTTGATCGCTAAATTATTTACTAGCGACTTAGCAAAGCTAATAATATAGCGGCAAATAAAATTATCGAATCCCAGAGGAATGAAATAACGAAAAACCTTATGTATTAAAACGTAGTTTCATTAAATACTAGTTAAGGAAAATCAAATTTTGGTTTGGATAGATTTCGAAATTTAAAATACATTGCTATTAAAATTTAAACAAAGAATAAAGAGAAGCTTGGCGAATTCAGATATTAGAAACACAGATTCCAGGGATATCTACCTATCAAGTATTACATGTAAGGATAAATAGATCAATTTCCAATTTAATTCCTATTCGTAGTGAAACATCAGAAAAGAATTATGAATTTCTTGGTTGGACAATTCACAATGTTGATTAACCAATTATCTCTTATCCTTTTCAGTCTTGAGAATAACTAATTAACTCTAAAGCCCTACAGATCTATTCCTATAAATCTATTTCCCTCTTTTCAGAAAAGAAATTAGTTTATATTGTGAAAACTCTTTCCGTTGAAAACTACTTCTTTTAAGTCTCTAATTCTCAACTAATTAATCCTAAGATGTGGCCAGCAACTCAAGATTACAAATAAGCACAAAATTCACAAACTAGATGGGAAAGGAAAATTAATTCAATTAATCAGACATGCATACTTGATAGTTCGAAACCCTAGAATCTGAAAACAGTTTAGTTATACATGTTCATGGTAAAAATCATCAAAGATAAATAAAACTTGAATTGCATAATAAAAAAATTGTCTATAGAAGTCTTTCCACAATATCTGTCTTCAATAAAAAAACTATTGCTGCTTGAAATGTCTAAAAACTGAACTTTGGAATATGGCATGTCTCAAAAATCGAATTTACATGGCTTTATATAGAGGTGGTAGAGGTATCCTAACATATCTAGGATTATATCTATCTAAATCTTCAAAACAGAATCAAATCTGGATTTTACGGATCTGTGTCAATCGACGCGGGACTTGCATCACTCGACGTACTTGAATGAGCCACGTCGATCGACACGGAGTGTGCGTCGATCAATATGGACTGGCCTTTGCTGGTCTGTGTCGATCGCTCCTCAAGCATGCTGCATCGATCGACACAGGTCTGTGTCGATCGATGCAGGTCTGGAACCCAAACATCTTCTGATTCTTCACTGTATTTTACTCAAAAACCTGCACAATACATCAACCACGACATTACAAGAACCAAAGCGTTTTCATGCATGACAAAATACGTAAAACTACTCTAACATTAACCAAAACAGTCAAAGAACTAATGGATAAGTTGGTGAAAACACGAACTTATCACTCCTCATATGTTGGACCTAGACTGGAAAATCTATACTGGTGTGGTCACACTTGTAGCTCCGTGCTGGTGACATCATCTCTTTAGTATGTTTGGCCTCTTTGCTGCTCAATATGGTTTGGGTGAATGCACCATACTGTAATGGATTTGTACTGATGGAATTTATACTCGGCTAGACTATTTTTCATTCCTAGGCTTGATATGCAAACTGCGTTCTTATGGCCTATTGAGTCTTCTGCACGTACTAGACTTTTTGACTTAGTCAAGTTTCCAATGTCACTATTAGCTTACAACTCGATAAAGAACTTATACAGGACTTTACATTTTTGCACTTAAAACTAACTAAGATGGTTTTTACAATCTTTGACCCACCAAACATAAAATAAATAAAGGATATTTCTATCAAATTTTCTAACATTATAATTATTAGAATATATAAAAATCAAATTGTATTTGATTTGATGGTAATATGTTCCCGTTTAGAATAGTTGGTCCAAATTGATTCAACAAAACTGTATTGCTTCAAAATCTTGTGACTAACAACGATTTCGTCTCCATTCCATCACATAACACTTGTGATGGAGGAGTTTCGTCACAAAAAAAATTTGTGACCCTTTATCGACAAACATTTCCATCACAAATCTGCAATATTTTTGTAGTGTTAAAATATAGGTTGTGGGATGAAATCTAAATTAAGCTTCATAAAATTTGTGATCCTAACTCTAGAAACCAAACTTGACTCCGATTATATTTCTATTCAAGTTCGATAAGGATTACGAGATTATGAATTCAAGCATGAGCTCAAGACCACCTGATTGGTTTCAGATTTTTTTGAATCGATTCCCAATAATTCGCAAGTTATCTCGAGTTATGGTCGAACCTTGTTATACCAAGCCTACAATAAAGAGTTGAGTTTAGGTCATATTTTAGTCAAAGTTTGGCATTGTTTCACACATACTCAATATCCTTCATATTATATATTGTTATAATTTGATAAAGACTTCCTCCATTTCAATTCATTGGTCTCATTTTCTTTTGTCATATGTGCCGTTGATTAGTTTTATTATCAAAAATAAAAATTAATACATGCTTAATAATAAATTAGTAATATTTCTTATCTCTATGTCATTAATTATTTTGTCGAAAAGGAAATGAATTATTAAAATGGGACCAAGGTAATATTTATTATATGTTTCATTTTATGCAGGTATTATTGGTCTGTTTTGTTTTTAGTAGTGCAAGCTACGGATCGATGGCGATCATAGGATATCTAATGTACGGAGAAAAACTGGCATCTCAAGTGACTTTGAATCTTCCTACACAAAACATAAGCTCCAAGATCGCAATCTACACGACGCTCATCAATCCCATCACCAAGTATGCCATCATCATCTCTCCCATTGCGACAACCCTCGAAGAAAAGTTTGATTTAAACAGCAGTAGCAGGCCCATCAGCTTACTGATCAGAACAATTCTGGTGGTGAGCAGTGTTGTAGTTGCGCTCGTCGTTCCATTCTTCGGATACGTGATGGCGTTTATTGGGGCGTTTCTGAGTGTGAGCGCCGCGATCCTATTTCCATGCGTGTGTTACCTTAAGATCAACAAACCATCGCGACAGGAGCAAGTTTTCATTTGCTTCATTCTTGTTTTTGGAGTTTTTGCTGCCTTTACAGGGACATTTACTTCTGTTAGACATATTGTCGAACATCTTCACACAAAATAATATAGATCGTAATTTTCAAATATTTTTTTGAAGTTTATTAATAGTAATTGCTTATAATTTGTAAGAATCGTTGATTTTCTTGATAGAAAAAAATAAAACAACTCCAAGTCCCCATCCATTCTAATATATTTATATAGTTGTGGAAATAGGTGAAACTACACGACAGGGACCTACAACCCAGCTTACCTAAAGTCTTATTAGGCCTGGCCTATTTCATTAAAAACTAGGCTTGGGCTTCTTAGAAAACCTATATAGTTAAACAAGCTCGGGCTTAGGCGTCTTATAAGGTCTTTCAAGCCTAACAGACCGACCTACTTAAATAATATGTTATATAATTATTAAATATATTTATTATTCAATACTCCCTCCGTCCCATGTAATTAGTCCCATTTGGTTTTGGCACGATAACCAATGTTAGTGAGTGTAGTGGAATTAATATTTTATTGATGAGTGTAAAAAAGTTTGCCATTTTAGGAAATGAGACTAATAGATGGGACAGACCAAAAAGGCAAATGAGACTAATTTCGTGGGACGGAGGGAGTATTAAATACTAAATTTATATTTTAATATTTTTTCTAGTAATTGATATTCAATGCAAAAAATATTAATCGATAACTGAAATCGAATTCAGAACTCGAATAAATTCATTATTTTTATAGATGTTCATATCTTTTTAATATGCCTTCATATATACATTTGTTATCTTGGTTATTACGACAAAATTATTTTTAATTCTAAAAAATATTGAGTAGCTAAAATTTATAAAAGTCAAATAATTTAAGACTAGAAATATAATTTAAATTATTATGTAGTCTTAAATAGGCCTTAAATAAGCTAAAAGCCCGACCTATATTACTAAAAAGGCTAGGCCTAGGCCTTTATAAAAGCTTATAATAGTTAATAGGCCAGGCCCAGATCAATTTAATTTCTCGCAGGCTCAGGCCAACTGAACCAAAGCCTAGCCTGGCCCGGCCTATTTCCACCCCAACTGTTAGAAATTGAGTTTTAGTTTATCCTTTACTTTGATGTTTTGATGTGTCAAAACTTACTTTAGCTTTAAGTTTCGAGAGTCTCTACATGTAATCCTTGTTTAGGATTTATTGAGTTGTAATAGACTAGAAACTGAAGCTGAAGATTAAGCAGACAGAGATTCAATCTCTAAGAGTGAAATTATTAGAAACTAAAGCTCGAGAAGTCAAGAATAAAGTTTCATTATTTAGAGCGAAGACTGGAAGAAACTTGAAACTTAGATTGTCCAAAACTTGAAACTGAGTTTTCTTGAGGAAAAGAGGAAACTAAAACTAACTTTTGAAATGTCAGTTTTCAGTTTCAAATTTCAAGAGCACGTGGAAAACAAGGAGACTCAATGAATTTGAAGTCAGACTCAAAATGTCTCCAAGTGGTGTCAAAAATTTACTTCAAGGAAACTTAAACTTAGATTCCTCGAACTGAAACTTAGTCTGACAAGAGCAGGTAGAAAGTACACGGCCAAAAGTGACCTAATCTTTGTCTCTAATGGCTGGATCTCTAAGTCTAATCGACATAAATTCAAATTGTCAACCGGCAGACTATAAATAGCTCAACACTTTGACAAAATCAACATCAAGAATCACGCACTAAACTAAGCCAAAATTCTGCCAGACTTTTTGCAGAAAAGCTATTTGAATTTTCGTGTTATCTAAACACGAAGTGCACGAGACTAAAGCTCTTAATCTTAAGTTACTATACATGGTGATTAATACTTCTCAAGTAATAATCATAGCAGTCAGTTTCCTACTTTGATACTCTGATTATCACGGGCATAGCCAACAACCTTAGTTCTGGGAAGAACAGTAAACATCTAACCATCCAGATTGAAGGCTGTGGGGTGCATCATGACTTCAAGCTGAAGCAGAAATAGGCTACAAGGAGTTTCTGGGCGAGTGAGGTTAGCAGACCGAAGGACGGAGGTTTCCGACGGGCTAACCATAGATCGTGAGAAGGCATGTATACATGTGACTTAGTGGATTCCCGATTAAGTTCAGAAGAGTGGACGTAGGACTTTGATTCCGAACCACAATAATATCATGTGTTATTTACAACTTTCTTAAGTTTCAGCATATAAAGTTTTTGTACTTATTTGAAACCTTCAATACTTGGCTAAGTATTGAAGTGTATATCTGAAATTTACTTAATTCATATTGAGCTTAAAATTGAGTTTTATCAAAACTGAAAACTGAGTTAAAGTCAGTTTTCAGAACATGTGCAAGATATTTTAACTTTCGTTGCATATACTTTGACTCTAATTTCGAGACCAACACCTACCTATTTATTCAATCATAGAAAATAACACGCTTTCTTTTTTTCTTTTCTTTTGAATATTTCAATTGTTTTCCATGAATAAGTTTAAAAAGAATCACATTTCTTTCAATATTCACATTAAAATTCATACTCAATAATAAAGGTATGCATGGTCCAATTTGACCACTTTGAAAATCAAAGTACTTGCCAAATCGGGGGCCATCGTGTGGGAGGTGCTCCAAACCGGGACCCTAAAAATATTGAGGCACCATATCTATAATTTATGTTAGTAATATTATATTATTAATTAATTTTATATTGAATTTACAAAATTATCTTAATCCAAAAGTAAATAAATTCATCTTTAACTCAGTTAAAATAAAATAGTTCATGGCTTAAATTTATAATTTTTCCTTATATAAGTTTAAAAATTAAAATAAAACATATGATAAGATATCAAAATTAATAATCTTCTTCACACTATTATATTGGTTATTTTATAATTAAAAATATGATGAGTCTAATTAATGGAATTTGAAAAAAAATGTTTGTTCAATTGAAAAAATAATTATCTAATCGATTTAGCTAATTTTCTTTTAAGAAATAAATTGTGAAATTCTTAGTGGTGAGTTTGGTTTTAAAAAAATAAAACATAATTATGGGATTATTTTTAAAAGATAGTTATACATTTTGCTTTATATCATATTTTAAGTTGTTTAGTTTATTTAAGACTTGTTTATTGATGAATATAATCAATGGTCACATGTTTTCCAAACAAAAAAAACATGGGTTTTTTGCGATTCATAGCTTTTGAAAAATTTAATTAAAGATGATATGAACCATATTTTATACTTATATTAAATTTTACTAGTTTTTTATTTATAGTTATAATAGTAAAATCGGGGTACCATATTGAGTCAAACATACCACTAGATAGAGTTTCTCTAGCTAGGTTACTTCGTACTTGTAATGTCCTATATATGAATTATTAAGTTGTAAGTTGGAGATGATCACAAGCTTTTAGAGATTTGCTGGCAGAATTCCATTCACCAAGAAAGAAGTGTGTTAGGATATGTTGTCTAACACGTCGTTACCAACAAAGCACCTACGGAGGACGCTGGCTGACATGTCATCACTATATGGTGATCCACAAGCAAGGAGCATACCAGAAAATGTCATCAGCACCAGAAACAAGAAACACAAGCAAGCCAAGACAAGCAAAGACTTTTCAAGACCAGACTTTAAGATATTATATCTTGAAGTCTGAGTTACAAAAAGCCTGTTCGTCCAAGAAATCTATCAGCCAGTGTTGTAAAACTCGGCCTGGGCGGCCGAGTACTCGGCGCCGAGGCGCTAGTCAGCCCTAGGCCGAGGCGAGAAACCTATAATCGGCATGGCTGGGCGTTTAATTTTTGTGACGGTGAGTACTCAGAGAGTACTCGGCTGGGCGGTTTGGGCAGTGGGAGTACTCGGTTTGGGCGGTCAAGTACTCGGAATGGGCGGTTGAGTACTCGGTTTATTTGATATATAATAGGAGTGGTCCTCCACCCCACGCTGCAATCTTGCCAGTGTTGCTGTTCGCTGCTAAATCGCATACAGCCTGCTGCAATCTCGCATTCCATTCTCATTCCTTCCCAGGTTTGTTTTCCTTACTGTTCTTGCATCGTGAGCCTTTTATGTGTGTGGTGTTTTATCTTAAGGATTTGGGGATTCTTGCTATTTTATCACTGGTTTTATGGAAGATATTTTACTTTCTGAATCTGAATTTCTTTTGTAGTAGCATTAATTGGGAATAAGAAAGCAGTGTTTGGCAAAGAAATTCGGCTGTGGCCTTTGAAGCATTGATAGAATATTTGATTGTCTCATTTAAATGATTGCATACTTGTGTATATTAGTTGGTTTTAATTTGTTTGTTTTTTGCACGCCTTAGATTTGTTTAAATTTTTTTGTTGGTTTCAATTTGTTTGTTTTGACTGTTTCAATTTTATTATCATTTGTGATTGTTGATCAACCTTGTTTTTCTTTCATGTTTATCACTAGCTATATATATATATGTGAATTGTTCATAATAATTGAAATATATCATAAAAACAAGTGAATTATCTATAAACTGCCTAGGCCTCGCCTAGGCCCCGCCTAGACCGCCTAGGCGCTGGGCTCCTCGAGCGCCCAGCCACCGCCTACCGAGTTTTACAACCTTGCTACCGGCAAACATTCCTCGGACTGGCTAAGAGCCGTTCTGACCTAAGCAGCAAAAGTCCACCTACTCTGACAGAAAAGACATTCCAAGTCAGAAAAAAGTGAGACTTCAATTGGACGTGTTCCTTTTGTCTCAGAACGGCTCTGTTTCTTCAAATTCAAAACTTTCAAGGTGCGCCTGTAAATAGAAGTTGCAAACCACCTTGAGAAGGTTACGGAACTAAAAACCAAGCTAATCTTCCATGAGTTTGACCGATCTTGAAAGTTACCAACATTCAAGTACTTAAAAGCTTTCAGGTTGTTCTATCAACTTTCCGTGTTTCTTCCTTCAGTTTTCTTTTTGTCTAAGTAGGAAAACATCTTAGACTTGCACTTACTATGTTGGTAACTATTACGGGTGTATAGAAAACATCTTCAGTTTTCTTCCGTTGCACTTTTTCTAACTCTGATTTGGGACTAACAACTGCTTTGAGAGAAGTTCGTCTTTACAAATCCATATTCCTTGCATTTTTTGCCTGTATCTTTAGCAGGCAGGTTATGGGATTAACATCTCAAAGCTCCCACGATATAATATTGAGAAATTCGCAGCATGGAAGAAGAGATCACTGATCCAGCTGAAGAACATCCATTCTGTGATGACAAACGTGCTGGAGAATAGACCCAGAAAGATTATGAAGGTTAATGTTCATCTTGCAGGAGACACCACCGGTCTAGACATGATCGATAAGTTGTTCGCCGAATAGACTATGGAAGACAAATAGCACGTTCAGCTTGATGCCATAGCTCATGAGCTGATTCTCTTAGCTCTCCCGGAGACAATGATGGATGACGTGATAGAGTTTGACTATATAAAGAAGGTATGGGACTACCTAATCAGTTTAAGCCAAGAGACAATCCGGATATAGTGCAACAAGCTTTAGGTTTGTGTGGACAAGTACGAGTCCTTTATGATGCTCCCCAGAGAAAACATCAATGACATGCAGGCTCGGTTCAACTCTTTCGTCAGCGAGTTGAAGACCTTGGATAGGGTGTACACTACAACAAATCTTAAAGCCAAGAACCTGTCTAAAATGCTGAAGGACGATTGGTTATGAGGACAAACGATTAAAAATAAAGTAATTATTAATAAATAACATTGACAAAATTATTTAATAAATAATAACACAAAGAGCGGAGAAAAATAATACATTAACAAACATCAATAAGTTGCATTATCTAACACAAGCATTTGCTTTGACACTAGTTAAATAAAATTTAAACACAATTGCATTGTACAAACAAAGACACATGCATAAAGACAGTTCTGCATATCCATTTAAATATAAAAATAGAATGTATGTATCTTTAATATGTAAAAAAAATCCAGCAACAAATATAAATGTTAAAACAAGAACATAAATTGAATTTCAAGCATTCCTATATTTCCCACAATTTCTAGAATCGTGGTTTGTCATTTCTTTGCACTTACGACAGCGGCGCAATGGTTTTTCCTTCATTCTAGTAGCCTTTTCCTTCCGTGATACAATACGACTACCACTACCCTTTATCTTGACAACATATGGTGGGTGAATGTTTATTTCCTCCAGCAAGTCCTGTCCATAAAATTTATCTAGCATCTGTCTTTTATCAACTGAACTTGGATTTTGATCTTGGCTAGAAATTGATTTCCCACCACATCTATAATAGCCAATAATTTGGACAATTTTTCAGCATCACCGTTAAACATTTGAGTCCATCCATAGACAGACTGCATTATATTATTCTTCAACCTTTTGCTCTCATCAATCCTTGCATATGTTTCCACATTCCTAATACCCAAGCAGAAATGTTGTTGAACCAAGTGTGTTTTCTTCCAACGACCAAGAATATACTTTTCAGGAATCAGCAACAGTACCTTGTTCTTCAAAACAAAAAAACACATGACTGCACAACAACCCCATTCTAGAAAACATTTTACAGCTACACGTGCACTCTGGACCAATCTCATCATAATGAACAACACATATCTCCTTGTACTCATCAACAATCTTGTACATCTCTCTACCATCCACTTTAGCAAAATCCAACATATGGCCATTGTAAAATGCTGACGTGATTTCTTCTTTTACGCTCTTAAAAATCTTTGTAGCGTAAACAGATGAAGCATGTTTCTTAATGCCAGTCTTTGTGCAAAGACTTGGACTGAAAGACTTATCTAGATAATTCAACCTGGAGCTTTGATATCGTTGGGCATCCAATGCATTATTAAAATGCATCCAAAATTCAAGGAGATTGGACCTTGAACGTGTATACCATTTGTAGAAGCTATTTTCACATTCGGATATCGACGTAGTTCGAACCAACCCGCTCATTGAAAAATTACGAAAATATGCTGGCACCCAATATTCTCTATTCTCAAACATAACTATAAACCACGGATAACCTGCAAGTCCAAATCTCGTCATAATTTCCTCCCAAGAATCTTCAAACATATCAGACTCTATTAACTCTAACCAAACACATGCATTCAAATCCTTTTTTAATTCCTCATCAGCACAAAGTTGTTTCGACAACTTGTCTACAAGTTGAGCATAATGTGCCACATGCACCACCGATGGCGAGAGTTATTCAACACTCTTTCTACAGTAACTTTCATACCAAGGTCTTGGTCTATTATAATTAGTTTTGGAGCAGGCTCCATACAATTAATGAACTTCTCAAATAACCTAACAGACGATGACACATCTTCCTTGAACAATAAATCAGTTGCGAACGTAACTAGTTTCCCGTAATTGTCCTACCCAGTGAACGGTGTGAATATCATGCAATGTCTGGCAATAAAGATTATTAAAGACGGTTAATGCATGTAATTACCCTGAGAACTGTAACTTAAATGTATTAAATACTGCAAAATTTCTTCTAAAATAAAAATGTATAAAAATATATTTTAAAAATAAAAAAGAAATATATAGTGTCATAACTAATATAAGAAATAAATGAAATCAATATGAAAACAATAAATTACTTGTTTGTTGGATATGTCGTATCGAATGCCACGATATCACCAAAAAGGTGATAATTCATCCGAGAGATTGGATCACACCAAAACAATCTCATAAGCTTATCCCCAACATTGATCTCATATTCATAATTAAATGAATCGCACAACTCTTTCCACTTGCGCATTTCATTCAGCAACATCTGCGTGTCACATTCATCAACGAACGCTTTCATATCTTGAGCAAAATTTCGAACCTCCAACACTGAAAATCCAATATTATCTTCCCCACCCATCAATTCAGCTAAAAAATTATGTGTTGCACCAATGTTGGATTTACAACAGTCTAAGATAAATTGCCGGTGAACTGGATCAAACTTACGATTAATCTTCATGAATTGTTTTTGCTCAACTTCCACAAGCTCATGATTATGTTCTTCTACAAAATCATGAACAACATAACCCATGCATCCAACAAATTTAAAAGTGATCATTGTCTTACAACCACAACGCGATGAAATACTCCTTCTAATCTTGAGATTTTCATCGAAAACCATTCTATTCAACGTATTTGGATTAATGAACTTGTCACCCTCTCTGTTGCAGACAACATACCTCCAAGAGAGAATATTATCAGATTTGTTGAATGTGCCAATCGAGCATCAAAGTGGTCAATTGTGGAGAATTGTGGTGAAGAAGACACACCTTGCAGCATGCAAAGATACAGTCGATCATACTTTTCACAATATCTGCAAAATTAGTTAGGAAAGAATGTAATTATGAAATGCAAATATACTAAAAATCCCTTAATATGAATGATTAATTAACAAATTAATTAATAAAAAAATTTAAAATATGGAATCTGAACCACACAATTGAAAATATAAACGAACAAGATTTATTCTCTTCTCTCATCTAAAGGGGACTTGTGATGTGATTATACCCCTATATATATATATATATGTATGTATGTATGTATATGTATATAGAGGAGTAATCATATGTGAACCACCTTCCAGATGTGAAATGAGAACTAATCTTATCCATCTGTATTTAATTATGGACGGCCCAGATTTTTGGTTTTATATAATTAGTTACTTATTTTATTAATACTGTAGGGTATTTTGGGTATAATAATTTTTCAATATTTTCATTCCATAACTGTTTTGCATGATTTTCTCTCTACATATTTTTGTCAAATCTTTTTATTCCTTAATTCATTCTACACGAATATTTTTTTTTTCAATCAATCGTTTATATTTTAGCATATTCATCAAGAAAATTTTCATTTTTTTCAAAAGTTGTAAAATCTTTTTTTTTCTTTTTAAATCACGTTCTTTTATTATTATTCTTATTATTGTGGTGCAGTTGGTTCTTCTTCGTCGTTATAGTATCAGTCTCTCTTGTTCAGTTTTTATTTATCGATATCATATTTTTTGGTCGTCGTTGGTCGTATGTCTTCTGCAGTTGACGCCATGGATAAATATGACGATGCTATTTCTCAAAATAGTCTTTTGTTTGTTTTTTTTAAGCATTGATAATTTATATTTTCGTATGTAACCAGAGTTAGACATGAATTATTCAATCTTTGTGATTACGTTTGTGACGTTTTAGATGTAGTTTATACATATATGTGTTTTATTTTTTAATTAGTTTTTTTATTGCACGGTATTGTTTTATGCATGTGATTTTCGCGCTAAATTATATTAAAAATATACAATATTGTCGCCTGTAAACATGCTAAAATAGATTTTCTTTATTGCAAACTTTATTGAGTACTGTTATATCTGTCGCATGTTTTTTGTCTTTTTTTATTTTCTGAAGTATTGTACATCCTGTTGCGAAATATGCTAAATTAGTACGTAATACTACAAATCTAGTTCATAAAACCTGCAGATATTGTATTATTATTTTAATACGAATTTTATTTGTTGTATTTTTTTTAAGTTTTGAAATTATTTGTTCTTATTTATGTTAATATGTTCTTTGGCTTTTGTGGTGCAGTGTTATTTCCGAACACTGTTGATGTACACCCTCCTGATGTTGTTAAAACTAAAGGTAGTGAGAGCCGTTTTATTTCTCGCAAGGAGAAATCTGAAAGAATGTTGAAGAAACTAATGAGGTTATGTAGAAAGTGCAAGCAGATGGCAAATCACGATTCACGGAATTGTGATAAAGCTAAATGTGTGGCGAGAAGCAATGGTGATTAGATTTTTTTTACAAACATTTTTTTGTTTTTATGTAATACCCCGTATTAAGAATTTCATCTTGTATAAATATTTTGGATATAATAATGAATATATCTCAATTGAGAGAAATGGGGAGTGGTTTATTTTGGACTTGGAGATTTAAATTGAGAATTATATTTCAATATTTCAATATTTTGAGAATTTTGAGAAGATGTGGAGATAATATGATTTGGGGAATGAGATTTTTGGATGTATTTGCATGTATTTTTGGAAGTATTGTGTTGGGAATTGATGTAATTATATATTTATACTCATATACATGTATAGGTGTGGAGTATTGGGCAATTATATAGGTAATATTATATTATATACATATATATATATATATATAAGTGTATAATTAATATGGTGGAATAATATGATGCATATAATTTGGAAATAATATCATTTCCCACCCTCATCTTGTAATTGTCGAAGAGAGAGAGAGAGAGAGTGAGATTTCAGAGAAACCCACTGATAAACACTCGTTTTGTGCACCTTGCTGATGTGGATTTGCTCACTTTTGGCCTTAGATTAGATTGTTATGTAGTGTTTTCATGCATTATTCATATTCTTTTAGAAAATATTACGTTTGGTCTGGTTTGTGGTTGTTTATGCAGATTTCACGCACAATCGAGTTGTTTACAAGGATTGACAAAATCTCCGAAAAGCCGACTGATGGTAGCTTGTGCCGGGAAGAAGAAGGAGTCAGAAAATACAAAAGAAAATGCCGAAAACCCGTTCGAGGCAGAATCGGCGACCCAAATGACACAACCGGCGGTCGCCGGTCGTGTAGATGGGTCGCCGGTTGTGAATTTTGAAGACATTACGCACGGTGCAAAACCGGCGACCCGGATGACACATCCGGCGATCGCCGATTATGTGGATGGGTCGCCGGTTCTGCAATTTCAGAAGTTTTCTCACGCGACATGATCGGCGACCCGGTTGCATAGCCGGCGATCGCCGATCGCGCCTCTCAGGTCGCCGTCTGTGTCCCGTTTTGACGAAATCTGGCGAATCTTTAGCCCAAAACCATATCTTTTGGAGATGTTAAAGGCCTCAACTATAAATAGGACCTCTCTGAACGAAAATAAGGTTCTTTTCATCACTTTTTCAACTGAAGAGTATAGAATTAAGGGCAAAAAAAGACAAGGGAACTTGAAGAGCACTCCGGAATTCGAAGATTGAAGACTACGGTTTTTAGTTTTCATGTTTTTCTGTTTTTGTGACTCTTCATCTTTTGTTTTTCTGGGATTTAGCATGATTGGCTAAACCCATTTGTGGATTCTAGGGTTTTGAAACTTTGTATTTATTCATTCAACAGTTTATGCAATTTAATGTTCCTTTTCCTTTGATGTTCTAATTTAATTTGGGATTTTCATGAATTGTGATTAACTGGCCATTAATTGTGATTTGAATTGGTAGTTTTTGAACCGAGAGGTCTAGGTTATCAATTATGACGCAAATAAATTAGAGTTACTAGAACAATTGTCCGAGAGGAAATTGAGCTTTTAAAGGGTTTAAAATCTGAGGTTCTTATCAAGAGTAAAATTCTTTTTGCGCATCCGAGAGGAGTCACTAGGTATTTTATTTCCATGTTATGGTTTAGAGTCCGAGAGGATCACCTGATAACATATATGCGATTGCTCACATCTCTGGAAATTAAATTGGGATTGAATTGCATGAAAACGTTGTTTGATTATTATGCAAAGTGGATTACCCTGGAATCCTGTTTTCTCACCAGTTTTCTAAAATCGTTAATTGTTCATTTTGTTTTATTACTACTTTAAAATCAATTAGTTTAGATAAACCAAAATCTTTTTTTGATTCACCTAGATAGTAGTACGGTATCTATGTTTCAGTGCTTGGTTATACTTCGATCCTGCAATCCTTGAGAATCGATAAATTATTACTTGCCCTCTGCAGTGGTCTGTACACTTGCAGCTTTAGCGCGTTGAAAAACGCGCTATCACCCACCTCGCCACCATCCCTTTCCGGCGAGCCACCGGCCGACTCCGGCCACCACTCGTCGAAGCACCGCCGCCATTTGATAGATCTCGTTCCCGGCTTCGATTTGAGCTAAGGTAGAGCTCGTGGGGTGAAGAATTGACGAAGTTATCGGAGTTGGAAGGTAGTGTACTCGTCACCTCATTTTTCCAGATTTCTGGTTTGAATATTGCGAATTTAGCTTTGAATCCGAGTTGTAATGATCGATTCTTAGTCCCAAATTTGTAGAGAGCATTTGGACGATCGGAATTTGAGGTTTTGGTCGCCGGAAAACCTTCCCACCGCTGCCAACCACCATACTTTCCGGTGAGAACTCCTCCCCTTAGTTATGTGCGTTTAAATTCGTGTTTGATGCTAGAATCGAGTTCTAGAACATCTAGGGGTCGAGTAGATGTAATTGCATGTCAATTTGGGTGGTTGGATTGGAGGGAAATCGGACTTTCAGGGCCTGGAGTCGCGAGGGAGACGAGTCGTCCCGAACGGACGAAGCCATCCCGCTCGGGACGGCTCTCGCAAAATTCGCGCAGGGTAGCAGGGTCATCCCTTTCGGGACAGGGTGATCCCTTTCGGGATGAGGCATCCCTTTCGGGATGGAGGTGATCCCGCTCGGGATTTGGTACGGCCTTCGGGCAATTTTCGAAATTCGTTCGTCCCGCTCGGGACGAACGCATTCCGTTCGGAATGGACTTCGACCCTTGACTACAAAACATGATTTTTAAATTATTTCTAACCCCATTTCATATCCTTTCAACCCTATTGAGTATATTATGATTTGAAATACATATATAGCATGGAAAATGAGTTTGAAAGTGTTGGAGGTTGAGATTTCAAATCCGGGTTGAGAATTTATCATGTTTGGAATTTAAAAGTTATAGAAGGATGAAGGGTTGATCATGAGATTATGTTGGGGTTGAGTTGGCTATAGTTATGTATATTATGGTCCTAGAATATTTATTCTAAACCTGTAAATTATGACTGATTGTAGGAAATTGAAAGCGGAGGACCGATAAGCTCAAGCATCTAAATTAAAGCCAAGGAAACGAGGTGGGAAACTATTTCAAATCTATAAAAATCAAATGCGTGTTTTCTTTTCAAAATGCGTGATAAAATGTTTTGCTTTTAAATTGAAAATGCTATGCATGTTTTGTGTTGTCATACTGTCCTCTGTCATATCCCGTTGACAGAGAGTAAAATAATGAGTTCGGAACTAGTTTCTTATAACTGCGCTAGAACTTCATTAGTAGTATGGGGTAGCGACGCCATACGAAGGGATTATGAAGATATAAGGGGAACATATTATGAGGTCGGAGATTTAATGATATGATTGAGATGATGTTGATGATTGACTGTGAAATATGATTTAACAAGCGATCGGGTCTCAAACAGGATTTCTGAGACTAGTGCACTCTAAATGACAGTAGGTTGAGTGTGTACTCATTCCTTACTAGTCATCGTAACTTGGAAGTCGGCCAGCTTCCAGTTACAAAACCGAACAGATATGACAACACTAAAAATAATGGGTGTGTGAGTAAAATAATTTGGCTTGCACGGTTTATTTCAACAAAACCCCGTGTTTAGCAGTGTGTGTTGCATAGCATGTTTCATATATATAATGTATGTTTTTGGCATGTTTCTCACTGGGTACGAAAGTACTCAGCCCTCGCGATATTTCTAAATCGTGCAGGTTAAGCAGCAGGAATGGAAGTAGCGGGTGTAAGCAGAAGAAGGAGAATAAGTGTTTTTGAGGAAAATGTACAGATCCTGTGACATGTATCTCCATATACATGTCACCATCACGCTATACACACAACTGCACCGCTCTCTGAAAACCCTTCCCTCTTTTGAATGTTTTAATGACTGAAATTCTGTTTAAATTTTCAGACTCGAAGGATTATTTCAACTGTTAAACTATTTTATATTTGAAAATTGAAGTCTCTTTCTCATTTGCATATTTTAAATGCTCATCAAAAACCTGAAACATCAATGTAACGCGGCTCCATATTGGAAGGTCAGATGGGGGCGTTACATTTTATCTTTTACGTTTGTTGCATTTTTTTAAAAGTAAAGCACATTGTTGCTTATTTTCATTTTGGATATTGATTAATTTCTTCGCTGGTGTTCTACATTTTTATCTTATATAAATTTTAATTTTCTTGTTTAGTGTTTTATACTTTAATTCGCATTATTTCATACCTTTCTTTGTCATAATTTTAATCATTTTATGTTCCTTTGT
>JAPKLW010000063.1:1097088-1143480 GCA_026898455.1 Plectranthus barbatus | reverse complement strand
GATGATGCTAAGACTCGCAAACAGCTACGTTATTAAGCCCTAGACCATTCCAAATAGAATGTCAATTATCGCCCTATGACCTAGCACCGTACAGGGATTGGAACTAAAATCGTATGAATCTACACTATTCACGACAATATCCATCCAATCAATACTCACAATATAGTTTAGTTCCTCATACCTTCAATTGTGTACAATACAATAGAGAAAATGATAGAATCCATTACAAATTGATAGGTCAAATGATGATCTTCCTCAATTGCCTTCCTTGTACTCAATCTACCTCTTGATCTTCCTTGATCTTCACCAAATTTAGAGGAATGTGGCCTAGATTACCTTGAATATGGATGGGGAGTGTTTGGAAGATGGATTGGGAGAGAATTCTTGTGGCGGTTATTTGGAATCTGACCAAAACTTCTTTTAAAATTCGAAGATCCCCCTTTTATAAACGAGCTAACAGGGCCTCGAATCGGTCGGTCAAAGTATACCTCGCCCGGTCGAAGCTGGAAACCGACAAACTGCTCTGGCTTGCCCGGTCAGAATGGATCAATTCCAACACTTCCTCTGCTTGGCTCGGCCGGTCCTGCTTCGCTCAGCCGGTCGACGCCTCCAAACTCCAAACTCGTGCGATTTGCCTCCAAGAATCCACCAAAAATGCTAGTTTATGCTCAAAACACGTCCTACAACATTCAAAACACGAATACACCACAAAAGAACAACAAAAATGTGTGATATGAGGGTAAAATGGCCACAAACATGCATGCTCACACATCGAAAATTAGGTCATTTTACACACATATCAATGATCCTCCCCCTTAATGGGATAATACTTCTCGATTAAAATCAATCATTTTTAGAGTAATCAATAGAGGAATGTATGTTGATCACACTTGAAAATGTGAATTCAACCAGTCAAGAATCAAGGTAAGAGACAATGAGCAGTTGTCTCCAAACCAATTGTTTTTCCACTTTTCAATAGATTTAATCGATTGCGAGTACATGAAAAGCATCAAGGAGAAAAAAACTCCGGCAAAGTAGAGATAAACAATAAGAAAACAATAAACTCCCATAGATTTTGCTTACCTGTCTTGATCACTGCTTCTCCTTGTCTTGAGTTGATGAGACAACGTCTTTTGGCTTGGAGGATGTAGCAATGGATGTGGAGTGCAGTTTTGCTTGCGTTTTGATAGTTGCGGTCAGTTTCGAGAGATGTTTCCTGTCTTCCTCACTGGAAATGATTAGAGCATCCAGTCTCCGTGTAACTTGGTCATCCCACAACTTGCGCTCTTCTTCCTGCATCCTGAATTCCTCTTTTCTCTTCTTTTCTATTTCAACCAACTGCAGCTTCATCGTCTCACTCTGTCTTACTTCCCCCTTTTTGACAATATCAATTACAAGAGCTAGTTGTTGATTCAGTCGTTGATCCATCTCTTGTCTCAGAGCATTATAGGGTAGAAGATCTGTGGCAATAGAGACAGGATTCGGAGACAGAGGTCTGTCGAATAGAGTCACCGCTCTTGATTCGTCATGGGGTTGACTTTTGGAGGTTGCGGTGGAAGACTCAGGTTGATGTGGAGCTTAAATCATAGCTGCCTCTATCTCCTGTTGAGTAGAGAAGACTGCTGCTACCTCATGATTGGCGTTTTCAGCAGCGGCTTCTGCTTCCTTCCGAAGCGCTTCAGCAGTTGCAATTGTTTCTTCTTTCCTCTTTAGCTCAGCAGCTTCTGCTTCTTGTTGACATCTTAGTTCAGCCTCCTCTGCCTCTTGTACCCGTTGAAATTCAGCGGTTGTTTTCTCTTCGGTTTGAAGTTGAGATAGACAGGTTCTGATCTTGCGTACATTGTTGTCTTGAATCTGTCGTTGAGCATTTAGTTCTTGTTGTCGTTGATTAATTCTTGACGCTGGGTGTCAAGTTGATGAAGCGGCATGATGTTCATTGATTTTTTTTCTGATGGTAACTAAATTCGTTGTCAGTTCTCTTGAGGTAATTACTTGATGAACTTCAAGGTGACTAGTTCCCCCTTAATCCAAGATGGGTATGCTTTCCTTTTCTGCTCCTTTGTTGAGAACTGTGAAGGGAATTCGGTCTTCCTTCTGCAGCACTTGATGAAGTGACGTGGTTTGCTCAGAACTAGAGGATGAAGAGGCGTTCATCTCTGCATGGCATGCTGTTAATTGGTTGGGAACTGTTTCGCCAAAAATGGAAGCTGGACCTGCTTCTTCAATTGTAGCATCGAACGACAGTTCTTTGGCAGTCTTCTTTTTTTTTTGCTTTGAGGTTGTTCAACAACTTGTTGGTGATCCTTCTGTGAGTCGTTTTCTGAACTGTTACCTGCCTATTTTTGCCTTCGTCGGTTTCGCTTTGGTGCAGGCTTTTGGGCGGGGGTGTCTGTCTTCTGGGCGGGGGTGCCTGTCTTCTTTGGCTTTTTGATAGTATCAGCAACACGAACTATTGGGATGGACTTTAAATCTTCAGAAGTCTCAGCATCTATTTCCATGTCGTCCAAACTGGCGTCTGTGCCATCCTTTTGAATTGAGCGATAAACTGGCACTTTTGGCAGAATAAAATCAAATGGTAAGAGAATTTCTCCATCATCCTATGATCCTAGGATGCGCTCAAGAAGATAGTTGACTTTTAATCCAAAACCAACACTTGATGCAAACTTTCCTTTGGTTGGGATATCCCTGTTCTTCTTTGCATTTTCCAGCAATCGACCAAATATGTATGCTGCCAAGTTTCCTCCAGGGCAATCATCAAGGGCCATCATGAGTTAATGTTTTAGACTCCTTAATTCAGACAGGGATCCAATTCCATATTGAATCATTCTTAGTGCGATTTCACTGAGCGTCTTGGAGAAGGGATTCAGCTCAGATACTCTGGTGGCCATTTTGAACTTTTTGGGTAGCTCAGGTTTCTTCCATTTCAGCCAGTGAGTTGTTACTTCTTCTGAATTGTTGTGGAGGTAACTGGCAATATGTATCCCCTTCTTGGGTAGATGTAGATGTTGTGCGAGAAGTTCAAAGTCGACCTTGATTTCCTTGCCTTCAACTGTGGTGAGGAAAAAGGTTTCATCTTTCTCATCGAAGGTTGCATTTTTGTAGAATTCAACAACCCGATGTGGATTGAACCTTCTAGGACAAGCAGTTAGGAACTTTGGCAGTTCCTCTTTGAGCAATTTTCCAGGAATTTCTTGAGCAATTATCTCGTCTGCGTTGATCGAGAGGAAATTCTTCCAATTCAGAATTTTCTCCTTCGTGACTTGAGATAGAAGATGTTGTTGATCAGCATTGCTGGAATTGTCAAGTATATCAAATAGTTCATCCTGAGAGGTCTCCTCAGTGACGACAATCTTTTCTGGATTATTAGAGGTGCTGGTATCCATGATTTGGTTTCTCTTATTTGGTGTGAACTGGGTAGGGAAGTGGTGAAGTCTGAGAAACTTTGGGTTTAGTAATTTTAAGAATGTGACGGAGTGACAAGTAGGGAGTGAGAGAGACGACGATAGGATGGGTTTAAGGGTTTTAGAATCGATTTTAGCAAAAATCATTGGCTGGGATTCAAGACTCCTTTTATGTATTGAACAACTATGATTAATGCTGACGTCATCGTCTGTTTGTGGCGTCTGGCATGCTTTGTAGTGGTGTAAGGAAAGATTGATGTGGATCCGGGTAATGTGCAATTGTGCTGCTTCACATTAAATGCAACATGCCGCCGAGATCTTCTCTGTAATCGAAGATGCACCTTTTGACAATTTCTCACTCTTTAAGCTTTCTCAAGAGGATATGAGGTGATTTGACTCTTATCTTGTATACGAAAACTTAGCTGCTACACATCAACATTGAAGGAGAGTCTGTTCATGTGGCAGGGTGATCTTGACAGTTTTCTTCTTGCAGCGTCCAATCAGTCTTGGGTATTTTGATACAGCATTGTGATGACATCTAGGTATCTGAACCGATCATTAAAAAACCTTGAGACCGTAGGCATCTGACCTATTTGCTATCTGGAGTTGGCGATTGACATGAAAGAGGGATTTGAGTATTAAATTGCCACTCATTCCTTTTGTCATATCCCTGATGAGTCATTTCCTTCCTTTGTGAGGATGTGGCAGTCCTTTTAATGAAATGATGTCTTCTTTATAAATGCTCCTTTGACAAACTAACGATCATAGAATCAACAACTCTTCTCCTTCTTTGTCTGAACCTTAACCTTTCTTTGAAATGGCTGAACCGGTGAATAATGCAGAGGAGATGGCTAGAATTACCATCAACCGAAACAAAATCCTTGACCGTCGAAGGTTGTATGCCCAGTATTGGAGTATGCCAGAGGATGTGTACTACCGCACTACTAACTTTTTGGTGATTAATGGCCTGGATACCTTCCTCACAGTTTGGCCGGTCACTTTTCAGCAGGATCTGCTTAAGGTGATGATTTATGGTTCTACCATCTCTGGGGATGAGATCACCTTCAGCCTCAATGGAGTGGAGTTCACTTTGTCTGCAGACTTCTTATCATGTGAGTTTCAGCTGCCACACCATGGGACACCTGTTTTGCATTATCGAATAGATGAAACAGCTCCTGAATGGTCGTCATGGTGGGAGTGGAGAGGTAACAATAGCTCATTTGATCCAGCAGCTCCATGTGCATCTTTTCAGCCTCGACAACAAGTGTCTTTTGACATCATCAATCACTTGGTGCTCTGTAATCCTCTATTGCATACAAACTTCCCTCCACCTGTTTGGAGAGCAATGATGGCTTTCGAGGATCAAGCTGAGGTCGATTGGGCATCTTTCATCTTAGATGGTTTAAAGAGTACTATGTAGGATTTTATGAATGAGCCCACTCCTTATGGCATGCAGCTGAGCTGGCTCTTGGAGCAGCAACTCCCTTTTCTGGCTGATAGTATGTCAGGTTCGCGACTGAGGTCAACTGACTACTACCCTGTGCAGCTTCGCTGAGCTCCCTCCTGCATTTTCTTCTAGCATTGCTGGCTCCCAACGTATGCTGATAGGCTGATTGACCCCCTCCAAAAAGAAACTATTGTAATCTTTTTTTTATGTAACTCTTTTCTGTGAACAATGTACACATTTCGACTTTTAATGAATGGTTCACATATACTTTGTTGTAGCTTCCATTCTTCATGCTATCTGTCTTTAGCTGAACCTCGTACTTCTCGGAATGTGTTTGTAGACAAAAAATTGGACTCTTCTGATCCATTTGACAATTGTTTCATCTGGATTGGCTCGCGTCGATGGTCAGATTTTGCATCAACTTTTTAGATTCAGAACCTGATTCCTGGAGCGTTGTGCCCTTATTTGGAATGTCACATCTATTGCGTATTTCGATGAATATCTTTCCAAATCTATACACGATTTTTCTTCCATAAATACTTCATTCCTTAAGTATTGAGTCTTCACTCAGGCCAATATTTTCATATCTTTGATAATTAAGATATTTCTTCCAAATCTTCAATAAGATCATCCAAGTGAACCTTCTTCCAGAGTCGATAGTTATGACTTCTGCCAGTGAAATTTCTGTTGTGCGTAACAAGATCTTCAATCCAGGCAAGTTGGAAGTGCAATACTTGGCTCACCCGGTGACATATAAACTGTTGATGAGAAATCTCAGAGAGACAGGTCTTGAGCAATTTGTGACACAGATACCATATAGATTCTTGGATGAGACGTTGAGGGTGTTTGCCAGTAATTGTCACATTTCTAAGGATAGAAGGATTATGGGCAACATCAACGGTCAACAGATTTGTTTGTCTGTTGAGTCCTTCTGAACCAGCTTCGGGCTTCCCAATGTTGGCGTTCCTGTCGGGGATTATCTCAAGGAAGTTACAGTGCCCGAATGGTCCTCTTGGCACCAATGGAGGAATTTAAATGTCAGTTTTCATCCGTCCACATCATGTAGGTGGTTAATGGCTCGATATCAAATCATTTTTGACATCATTAATCATATGATAGTCGGTAAACCTTTGGCCAATCGTGATTTCTCGCCGCTTTTCTGGAAGGCAATGATGGCTTTTGTTGATGAAGGAAAGGTTGACTGGGCTTCCTTCATATTTGACAAGGTGCTATATACTTTTGAACATGTCCCTAGCACTCCAATTCCTTTCGGTACGCAGTTGAGTTGGCTCCTCCAACATGATGTCCCATCTCTCATCTCTGGCTGGCCCGACACTAAGGATTCTGATTTTTATCCTTCACTGCCTCGTCTTCATTCGTGAATAGAGTGATGAGTTATTTTAGTCAAGCTGCGTACGTGTTGATTGCTTTTTCCTTAGTTGTAACATTCTTCATCTCTTTTTCGTTAATGTGATGACCACCTTTGGCTGGAAATTGAATGTTTAGATGACTTGTCTCCTTGTAACCATCTTTAATGAATGAAAAAGAATTCTTAGTTTCTTTGTCTTCAGCAAGCTACACGAATCCAACAAACTGAAATTGACTTAATTAATGTAATAATCAAGTACAATCAATAGTTGCTTCCTTGATTACTTATTGTCTCCTTCTCTTGAGACTTCATCAAACTCTAGAAGACCTAGTTTGATGCATAGCTCCTTGATACGAGCCTCAGGTAGCGGTTTAGTGAATATATCCGCTAACTAGTCTTCAGTCCTAATGTATTCCACCGAGACATCTTCTTTTTCCACGTGGTCTCGGATGAGATGGTGACGAATATCAATGTGCTTAATCCTGGAGTGTAGAACTGGATTCTTCAAAATAGAAACTGCACTGTTGCTATCACAATAGATAGGAACGCACCTTGAATCTATTCCATAGTCCATAAGTTGCTGCTTTATCCACATCACTTGAGCACAACAGCTGGCTGCTGCTACGTGTTCTGCCTCTGTGGTTGAAGTAGCCACCGAATGTTGTTTCTTGCTGAACCAACTAATCAGTTTATGTCCTAAAAATTGACAGGTTCCACTTGTGCTCTTTCTGTCGATTCTGCAGCCTCCAAAATCTGAATCAGAGAACCCATTTAACATGAGTCCATCAGTTTTGGGATACTAGATACCTAGAGACTCGGTACTCTTGAGGTATCTGACAACTCTCTTTGTTGCTTCCATGTGAGACTTCTTTGGACTTGACTGAAACCTTGCACATACTCCCACGGCATAGGATATGTCTGGTCGGTTGGCAGTTAGATACAATAAGGACCCAATTATTCCTCTATACGCTGTCAGGTTGACTGGTTCTCCTTCTTCATCGAGAGTGATCTGAGAACTAGTACTCATAGGGATCCTTAGAGATTTTGTCTTCTCTGGACAAAACTTGTTGATCAGATCTTGAGTATACTTGTTTTGACTTTTGAATATTCTTCGTCAGACTGATCAACTTGTAAACTAAGAAAATATGTCATCTTGCCCATCATGCTTATCTGAAACTTGTTTTGCATTAGCTGGGCAAATTTCTCACATAACTTAGTGTTTTTGCTCCAGAAGATGATGTCGTCTACATAGATCTTAACAAGTAGGATGTCCTCTCCATCCTTTATTTTGAATAGAGTTCGATCTATGGCACCTTTCTCGCAGAAACTGTGAAAGAGTTTCATACCATGCTCGAGGTGCTTGCTTTAACCCATATAAAGTTTTTCTAAGCTTGTAGACTTGATTCCTTGCTCGAAGCCTGGGGGTTGTTCGACGTAGACTTCTTCCTTTAATTTGCCATTGAGGAAGGCACTCTTCACATCCATCTGAAGAACTGTGAAGTTATGATAGGCTACATACGCCAGGAATAGTCGAATTGCTTCCAGTCTGACTACTGGGGCAAATGTCTCATCAAAATCTATTCCTTCACATTGAGCGTAACCTTTTGCGACCAATCATGACTTATTTCGAACAATGGTACCGGTCTCATCTCTTTTATTTTTAAAGACCCACTCCGTACCAATCACAGACTGATGTGTAGGTCTATCCACAAGATACCCCACATTGTTGAGAGCAAACTCAATTAGTTCCTCTTGCATCGCATTTATCCAGTCTGTAGATTGAAGAGCTTCTGTGATTTTACTGGTTCGATCAGAGATAAGAAGCAAGACATCAATGTTGTCCCCTGTCTGGTTAGAAAAGGATTTCCTATATCGTCAAGGATGGCTTCCTTGGGATGATCTCTTAACCAGCTAGGCTTCTTTGCTGCTGCGGGTTCAGCACGGACCTCCGGATCTTCAGAAACTGTAGGGGGTTCCTCTTGAAATGATTCAGCATCTGATTCTGGGTCAGTTTCCTTCTTTTCTTCAGGGGTTTCTATATCTCATTGTCCTGGAACAGCGTCCTGGGCTGCTTTTGAGATCTGAACAGCAGTTGGCTCGTTAGCTGAGGTTGATTCCTTGGTGTCCTCTAGATTGTCTCCTTTGGGACCAGTTTGAGTTGCTACTGGATCGACATGTTGTCCTTCAATAGGTTTCTCTTCTCCTGAATCTTCAATGTGAGTGTTCTTTAAGGCTTCAACGATGACATTTGCATCATCACCCTTCTCGACTGTTTCCTTTCCAGTCAAGAAAACCATGGTGTCAGAAATATCACTCATAGATCTAGTCCGAGGAATTTTCTGATTATGATCAAGATCACTTTTAGGTTCCTCATTGACATCATTGATCTCGTGATTTCCCAACCTCAGTTTTTGAAGTGTCTTGTGTAGGGTTTTTACGTGAACCGAATCACCAAAACCAACTTGAACCGGATCGATTTATGGATATTGTGCACAATTAAATAAACAATAAACCCAAGCATGCTCCTATGAATTTTTAATACTTAGATTTGTGGATTGAGGGATTACCGTAATTCCATCGAGTTTGATCCGATCTTTTGCGTTTGAATTTCCAACTTTAATTCAACAACGCAATTCGATTTTATCTGCGGAAACAAAAATTAGAACTCTAATTTCTAGATAAATTCAAAAATAAAGAAAGAAAAAGAAATAGAATTATGTTCTCCAGATCAGGTCTTCAGATCTGTATCCCAATGCTGTTCAGATCTACTACTGGTGAGGACTCCGTAGATCTGTGGTTTGAGCAGGACCAGAATCGAAATTCTCCTCTCTTTCTCTAGAAAACGGCGCCCACTCTCTCTATCTCTAGGTTTAGGGTTTTTCAACTCAGTTACAACTTATGAGAGAGAGCTGTCTATTTATAGACCTAGGGTTGTAAACCCTAATGGGCTCTTGGGCTCAATTCAGCATATTTATTTGGGCCAGACCTGAGACCTAATGCAAATAATAAAGTGGGCCTATAAATTAATTAATTCACATGTCCACAACCCAGGACACAATTAATTAATTAATTAATATTAATTCCTTTTCACCACAGAATTAATACTGACCTACCCCTTTATTACCACGTTATGAGAACGGGCTGCATTAATTGAGAATCCCCATATTTAAGGTTACCGGACATTCATTAATTAATCGGAGCCTCTGACAAGCTCTGACTACAATTAATTAATATCTTATTATTCCTGAGTAGTACCACTCAATCCTTATCACTCATGCCTGAACTTAATCAGCTTGCAGGACTTTGGCACGATGAATGTTATTGAGCTCCTCAGGGAATGTCCCCATCCTATTACTAGGATATGGTTACCTAAACCCAGTCTCAGGCGGTACTACACGAACTGCTGTTACCCAAGATGCGGATATACGAGCATGTTACTTAGGCTCTCCACCATGGCAAGTCAAAGCAACAGTCAACCCGTGCAAACCCCTGAACCTTCGTTAGGGTTTGGACTCAATCAATATAACGAGATCTTGTATTTGCTGATGTCAGACAGACGATTACATCTCACTGCGGTCCATCAATATGCCACCCTTGCGTACCAGCATGTCAAGTAACCAAGACAAACTACTTATTCCGACAATGCCGCAGCCATCCGGACAGACGTATCCTCATACGTTGTCTCGGCTGTGATCAGGTTTATGTCTCACTAGGTCAAGTGATCATACTGCCTTCTGCGATCTACAACACGCCGTATGATCGTCCCTATCGGTGAGACAAGAGGATACCATTGTTCATACATGTAAGATTGTTAACAAATAAGAGAAATAAATCGTTGTATACTCATTATAATACATGCTTACAGTATACAAAACCAATCAATCTCCCACTTATACTCAAAGCATAACTAAGCTATTACAGAGTATACAGTCCGTCTATCTAGTCTGCTGTCTCTTTAACCACTGTCAGTGGTCAGCATCCACCTCAGACCCAGCTCACGAATATGTCTTTCGTAAACTTTCTACGGCAAGCTCTTTGTAAATGGATCAGCAAGATTGTCAGCAGTGTCAATCTTTATAATTTGCACATCGCCCCTCGATACAATTTCTCGTATAATATGGTACTTTCTCTCTATGTGTTTTCTTGCCCTGTGAGACCGCAGTTCCTTTGAGTTTGCCACTGCACCAGAGTTATCACAATAAATTGTGATGCTCCTCGGCAAACTCGAGATCACGCCCAACTCTAAAAGGTAGTTCCTGAGCCATACCCCCTCTTTCGAGGCGTCGGAGGCGGCGACATATTCTGCCTCCATGGTGGAGTCAGCAATGCATTTCTGCTTTGAGCTCCTCCAAGATACAGCTCCACCTCCCAGGGTAAACACATATCCTGAGGTCGATTTCTTCTCATCCTGGTCCCCTTGGAAATCCGAGTATGTATAACCCACAGAGCACAAATCCTCACTTTGATAAACTAGGCAGTAATTCCTAGTTCTCTTGAAATACTTGAGGATGTGCTTTACAGCAGTCCAGTGCGCCTGTCCAGGGTTAGACTGATATCTTGCTACCATGCCAACGGCATAACATATATCTAGCCTGGTAAACAGCATTGCATACATGAGGCTACCCACCGCCGAAGCGTATGGTACAAGACTCATCTCATCTTTCTCCTGCTGTGTCTGAGGACACTGCCCACTAGAAAGATGAACGCCATGTCTGAAAGGTAGCAAGCCTTTCTTGGCGAGTTGCATGCTGAACTGGGCAATCACAGTATCCACATAGGATGTCTGTGATAAGCTCAACATTCTTCTCTTACGATCTCGTAAGACCTTAATCCCAAGAATGTAGCCAGCTTCTCCCAGATCCTTCATTTGGAACTGTTCGGATAACCAAGCCTTGATTTCCAACATCACTCCCTTGTTGTTTCCAAATAGGAGTATGTCATCAACGTATAGTGCAATACCACTGACACAAAGTCGGTAAACACAACTTTCATTTTCCAATTATACAAATCCATAGTATTTAATCACATTGTTGAAACGTAAGTTCCACGACCTTGAAGCTTGCTTAAGTCCATACAAGGACTTCCTAAGCTTCCAGACAAGATGTTCTTCGCCCTTGCTTATGTAACCCTCGGGTTGCTGCATATAGATGTCCCTACCTTCTTCAAGGTAACCGTTTAGAAAAATGGTTTTGACATCCATCTGCCAGATCTCGAGGTCCATATGTGCAGCTATGGCAAGGAGTATCCGGATGGATTTGAGCATGGCTACGGGTGAAAAGGTTTCGTCATAGTCAATGCTCTCTTTCTGACTATAACCCTTTGCCACCAGCCTGGCTTTAAAAGCCGTGATCTTTCATTCTGCCCCTTTCTTTCTCTTGTATACCCATTTTCACCCTATGGCCCTAAAGACATCCGGCAAATCAGTTTTCTGGTATACATCCATAGCAGTTATGGATTCAATTTCAGAATCCATGGCGGCACGCCATTCGGCAACATCCTTGTCATGCACTGCCTCTTCGTAAGTCAGTGGGTCAAAGTCCTCATGTCCGTCTTCTGGGCTCAAGTCCGAAGACTCACCCACGAACATGTACCTTTCTGGCTGGAAAATAACTCTCCCACTACGACGAGGCATCGGTGTTGTGTCAGTAGTAGGTGCAGTAACTTGTGGTCCAGCACATTGCACTGAAGAACGTGTCTGTGGTGTTATACCTCTCACAGGTGCACCCACATCTACACGCTCCCCTTCCCTTGGAATTGCATTCTCGTTCTCAATTTCTTGAAGAACGATATCACTCCTTGACTTGTGATTATTCACATACTCGTCCTCCAAGAATCTAGCGTTGGTGCTAACAACGACTCTTTGACTCTCAGGACAGTAAAAGTAACCACCTTTCATTTGCCTGGGATACCCTATGAATAGCATTACTTTTGACCTGCTTTCTCACTTATCAGGTTCCTTCGACAGTACGTGTGCCAGACAACCCCATACTCTAAACTTGCACAAACTAGGTTTGCGACCAAGGAAGAGCTCAGAAGGCGTCTTAGGAACTGATTTAGAAGGCACCACATTTAGCATGTAAGTTGTTGTCTCCAATGCGTAGCCCCAAAATGAAATTGGTAAGTTTGCATAACTCATCATTGATCTTACCATCTCTAGAAGAGTCCTATTTCTTCTTTCAGCTACACCGTTTTGCTAGGGAGTACCTGGTGCAGTCCACTGGGATGTAATCCCGTTTTATGACAAATACTGCATGAACTCGTTACCGAGGTATTCGCAACCGCAGTCAGATCGTAGTGACTTGATAGTTTTCCCGACCTTCTTTTCTACCTCAGCCTTGAACTCTTTGAATTTCTCAAAGCATTCAGACTTGTAGCAAAGTAGGTAAACGTATCCGTACCTTGAGTAATCGTCAATGAAAGTGACAAAGTACTCGTACCCTCCACGAGCCTGCATGGACATCGGTCCGCATAAGTCAGAATGGATCAATTCCAACACTTCCTCTGCTCGAGACTGACTAGCCTTGAAAGGCCTTGTTGACATCTTGCCCTCGATGCAGGATTCGCAGACTTGATAAGGTAAAGCCCGGACTAAGTCCAATGTACCGTCATCTGCAAGTCTCTGAATCCGCTTCAAGCTGTTGTGACCCAGTCTCAAGTGCCAGAGATATGTAAGATCCTCATCAGAAGAAGTAAGTTTTCTCTTTCTAGGATTATCAATTACGGATGAATTACATATAATACTTGCGGAAGACTTATGATTACAGTTAACAACATAGAGAGAATTATTCAGCATCCCACGACAGATAACACCGTTATTACTAATGATAGAAACACCACTATAAAAATAACTGAATATCCATCAACATAAAGTTTAGAAACTGAAATAAGGTTTCGTTGAAAATCCGGCACGTACAAAACATCTCTTAAAGTTAAAACAGAATCATCAAAGTACAAGGTGAAATCTCCAATGGCAGGTGCACTCACTTGTGTGGCGTTCCCCATTGAGATGGTAACCTCGTCATTCTTCAGCACCCTCCTCGGTGTGAACCCCTGCAAAATGTAACAAACATGATCAGTAGCTCCAATATCCACTACCCACGAATGAGTAGAAACCGATGCTAAACATGTTTCTGTTACAAATGCAAATGACGTACCTTGTCCTTTAGCATTCGGACAATCCACCTTTCCGCATCCAGCACACCTCTTCTTCTTTGGAGTGACTTTAACCCTCTTCACCTTCTTTGACTTGCTTTCACTGACTGCTTTCCTGAGCTTGCTTTCGCACCATCATCTCCAACCTTAAAGGTTGTCGAATCAGTGCTAGAAGCAGTCAGAACAGGCATCCGTGCTCGCATGGAAGATTGCTCCACCACAAGGTCCTCAAGCAGCTCATGCAGAGCATACTCTCCCCTTGCAGCAGCAACTACCTTAAAGTCATAAAAGGATTCAGGAAGAGAGTTCAGGATGATATCAATCTCGCCTTGCGCACTGATATTACCACCCCGCACAGTGAACTGTCTCATGAGATCAATCATAGACATCATGTGCTCTGTCACCGAACTATCTTCAACCATCTTCTTGCAAACAAGGTCATGTACAAGCTTATAGTTAATAGTTCGCTCCACGTTGCCATAGGCTGTCGAGAGTTCCTTCCAGATCTCTCCAGCCCTTTCGAGGTACTCATACATGTGCCTTAATTCTACAGATAGAGAACCCGTAATGAGCCAGAAGGCAGACTCATCAGCGTCCTCCCATCTTTCATAAAATTCAAGCTCAAGTTTGCAGACCTTATGACGAATACGCAACAATGGATCCATAAAAAGAACGTATGCTTGATTTTTCAGATAAAGGACGTGTTTGATGCAAAAACTCCATTCAGGGAAGTTTGGACTAGTTAGAGGATTGAGAGCAAGTAAATGATCGACAGTAGACATAGACATATCTGAAACAATAAAGAATCTTAAATAAGAACATACATGTAGAACTTCGAAAACAAATGCATTGAAAACCTTTTAATAAATCAAATACAAATATTTTCCACTATTGCCCAAGAGTTCCCACCGTAAGCTACACTCGTAGACGTTTACGATGTCACCCTCAACCAGAACTGCGGGTTTTAAGCCCCAATCCATTTAATTTCACTACCATGTCCGGATGCTTTTGACACTAGAAATTAATAATTAGTGAAAACCTTAGACCAAGCCATCTCTCAAGAACAGTGATGCAATTCTTGCATTATATTCTAAGATGCTTCTAAGCCATTAACCACAAATTTAACTCCGGCCAAAAGAGACAGTTTAGCATGGCACGTAACCATACCGCACAGCCCTTAAAGCTTTTGTTATATATAATTTAAATCAATCCTAGAATACTTGTGAAAGAGATCTACGCAAGCTACACTCGTAGACGTTTACGCAAAGCCCTCCCACTATTCACATGATTAAAATTGTTTGTCTAGAAATCCCAACAACCGTACCCATGCACCTCTAGGAACTAGCAAGCTACACTCGTAGACGTTTACTAGAACGAGAGATACACTTACAGCCTAGGACCGCTTTGTGGAGGTCTATTGATTTTAATTAAAAAATCTGCTTAGTATTTTTCTTTTATGCGCACATATAATTTCTTTGTTATTATATTTTCCAAATTTTTGCATGTAATTAAACAAGCCCAAAAATTCCCAAAATATAATCCAACAAAAGAAATTAATCACATAAGCATGCTTGGAAAAACTGTAAATAATAAAAGCGATAAATCATGCTTTTCCAATTATCTACACATGCTTAATTGTGCACATAATAAATCACATATCATACGAGGACAATTAAGGCAAACAAAAATTCCTCGTGGCCCCACAAAAATAGAAAAATAAATTCTATCTATTACAATTTGAATTTTGAATCTATTTGGATAGATACAAATCTTATCAAATCTTATAGGGCCTCCAAATCTTAATTCACCAAATCTTTTGGGATTTAGGCCTTTGTGATCTAATGATTTGCCCTAACCCTAATGCAAATCCTAGGGTTCACACAGGATTGCACAAACCACCAAAACACGACCCATCGCGACGGGACAACATCAGCCGACGACGACCACCGTCGCCGCCGCCGGACCGCCGCCACCCTGCGCCACCGTGCACGCGCCTGTAGCCCCGTGCCAAGCGCAGGCCGCACGTTGTGGCTGGCTGCTACCCGCGCGCGCCTGCCGCGCCGCCGCCATCGCCTGTCGTGTCCTCCGCCGGCCCTACGTCGGCTTCGTCTTCGTTCTTCGTCCTCGACCCGTCCAATTACATAATTTTGAAAAATAAAATTACAGAATCTATTCTATTACAATTTTTCAAAATCTACACTAATCACAGATTTTCTCATGATTTTACAAAATTAATTCAGCCCTACACGGATAAACCACCGCGGGCTGAATTACATGGGTTGCCACGAGGAACAAAAACCAACATCCACAAAACAGTAAATTCATACATGCATACTGAATTCAATTATGCAAAAAAGAGCCATAAATCAAGAACCTGGCTCTGATACCAATTGTAGGGTTTTCACGTGAACCGAATCACCAAAACCAACTTGAACCGGATCGATTTATGGATATTGTGCACAATTAAATCTAATACTTAGATTTGTGGATTGAGGGATTACCGTAATTCCATCGAGTATGATCCGATCTTTTGCGTTTGAATTTCCAACTTTAATTCAACCACGCAATTTGATTTTATCTGCGGAAACATAAATTAGAACTCTAATTTCTAGATAAATTTGAAAATAAAGAAAGAAAAAGAAATAGAATTTTGTTCTCCAGATCAGGTCTTCAGATCTGTATCCCAATGCTGTTCAGATCTACTACTGGTGAGGACTCCGTAGATCTGTGGTTTGAGCAGGACCAGAATCGAAATTCACCTCCCTTTCTCTAGAAAACGGCGCCCACTCTCTCTCTCTCTCTAGGTTTAGGGTTTTTCAACTCAGTTACAACTTATGAGAGAGAGCTGTCTATTTATAGACCTAGGGTTGTAAACCCTAATGGGCTCCTGGGCTCAATTAAGCATTTTTATTTGGGCCAGACCTAATGCAAATAATAAAGTGGGCCTATAAATTAATTAATTCCCATGTCCACAACCCAAAACACAATTAATTAATTAATATTAATTCTTTTTCACCACAGAATTAATACTAACCTACCCCTTTATTACCACGTTATGAGAACGGGCTGCATTAATTGAGAATCCCCATATTTAAGGTTACCGGACATTCATTAATTAATCGGAGCCTCTGACAAGCTCTAACTACAATTAATTAATATCTTATTATTCCTGAGTAGTACCACTCAATCCTTATCACTCGTGCATGAACTTAATCAGCCTGCAGGACTTTGGCACGATGAATGTTATTGAGCTCCTCAGGGAATGTCCCCATTCTATTACTCGGATATGGTTACCTAAACCCAGTCTCAGTCGGTACTACAAGAACTGCTGTTACCCAAGATGCGGATATACGAGCACGTTACTTAGGCTCTCCACCATGGCAAGTCAAAGCAACAGTCAACCCGTGCAAACCCCTGAACCTTCGTTAGGGTTTGGACTCAATCAATATAACGATATCTTGTATTCACTGATGTCAGACAGACGAATACATCTCACTGCGGTCCATCAATACGCCACCTCTGCGTACCAGCATGTCAAGTAACCAAGACAGACTACTTATTCCGACAATGCCGCAGCCATCCGGACAGACGTATCCTCATACGTTGTCTCGGCTGTGATCAGGTTTATGTCTCACTAGGTCAAGTGATCATACTGCCTTCTGCGATCTACAACACGCCGTATGATCGTCCCTATCGGTGAGACAAGAGGATACCATTGTTCATACATCTAAGATTGTTAACAGATAGGAGAAATAAACCGTTGTATACTCATTATAATAAATGCTTTTAGTATACAAAACCCATCATCCTGCACACTAGAGTAGATTCATAAAAAACAACATGACATGTTATCTCCACAAGCTGAGTTGTCTTGTTGAATACCCTATATCCCTTATATGAAGGATGTACATATCGAAGGAACACACCTTCATCAGCCTTAGGGCTGAAGGTATTCAACTTAAACTTCCCATTATTGTGAATATAACATGGAGAACCAAAAGCACAAAGATGAGCTATAGAGGGCTTACGACCATTGTAGATCTCGTAGGGAGTCTTGTGAAGCCGCGTGTTGAAAGCACTTCTGTTTTGTGTATAGCAAGCTGTCATCAAGGCTTCTCCCCTGAAACCCTTTCCAATGTCAGTTTCGGCCATCATGGTTCTCACTGCTTCTTTAAGAGTCCTGTTTCTTCGTTCAGCAAGACCATTCTGCTAAGGATTTCTTGGCGCAGACTTCTCATGACCAATCCCTATCTCCGCGCAGAATTCCAATAGAGGTCCATTGCAAAATTCAGTTTCATTGTCTGATCTAATCCTCTTTACTTTTAATCATTTTTCATTCTGGAGACGATTGATCAGTTTTGGTAGATGGATTTTGACTTCATCCTTGGATTTGAGCAACACCACCCATGTATATCTTGAATAGTCATCAACGACTACTAATGTATATCTCCATTTTCCAATGGTGGGTGGGGTGACTGGGCCAAACAGATCCATGTGGAGCAGCTCTAAAATCCTTACTGTGCTTGCTGTAACTGGCCTGATCTTGAAGGATGCTTTTGTTTGTTTCCCGAGTTGGTAAGCTTTGCATACTCCTTCTCTCTGAAACTTCTTTTGTGGTAGTCCTTCGACCAGTTTATGCTTCACTAGGTGTCGAATCGAGTTGAGGTTCAGATGACTGAGTCGCTTGTGTCACGGCCAGTTTAAGCCTTCTGAGGAGTTGATTGCTATGAGGCATGTTCCTCTTACTCCACTGGACCTATCTACATTATATAGACCTCCTCTTCTGATTCCTCTGATAATAATCTTGTGTGACTCTTTGTCCAATATATGTCATTCAGATTTTTCAAATCTTACAATGTAGCCACTTTCACTCAGTTGACTTATACTGAGAAGATTGTGCCTCATATTAGTGACCTAGGATACGTTCTGAATGATTATTCCATTGTGTTCAACGTATCCTCTTCCAATCACTTGACCCGTGGCCTTGTTTCCAAAGCTGACTAATGCTCCATCGTATCTTTCCAGGTCCTTGATCAAACTTCTATCTCCTGTCATGTGAGCCGAACAGCCGCTGTCTAATATCCAAGTTTCTAACTTCTTTAGCTGACTCGTACTCTGCAACATAGAAAAAATTATTTAGGTCCTCGTATCCTTTCGGATCCTGCAAGGTTAGTTGTGTGAATCCAACCTTTTGGTATCCACACTTGCTTCACTCTCACAGTGTGTGTAGCTAAATCACCCCTCTGATTATGAATAATCTTTCTTCTAAGTAGGTGTGTGCTGTGTGAATGCATGTTGTCTAGGGGTGTGATCTGTGAGCTCTTCCTGAAGTGACTATTTTGAAAGAAGTTTCGAAAAACTTTTCTCGGGTGTGTAGCCATAACAGTATTTTGAGTGTAAAACTATCTAGACTCTGGCCTCAAATAGATGTTCCCTCTATTCGGATGATAGGTATGATGAACAGTGGTTCTATCATAACTTCTCGGATTAGTTTCCGATTGTCGAACTGACTTCCCTACAACATATGCACGTTGCTCAGTCGTTATTGTTGATAAAACCGGATTCCTTGCATAAGAAACATTTTGCTTATGTCAGTTTTCCTCTCGACAGTTTGCTTGCTCAGTTTTCCAACTATTTTAGCATTCTGGTGAGTTGCCAGTTCAGTTTTTGACCAGGATTTGTTCTTAACATTCTGATTAACTGGTCTTTTGGAAATTTCCTTTCCCTTTTCTAACACAGGACCTGAACTGAGTCTTGCTTTGACAAAGCCTAGATGAGTATCTTCAGTTCCTATGGTGAAATTATGATTGTTCGAAACTTCCTCTTTATGACATTCCCTAAATCCAAGTTCTAGTGAGCATTGCTTGGGCAACAGCTTTGGATGCTCTCCTCTCGAACAGCTTCTTCAATCTGTCTCTCTCTTCTTGAAAGACTAGAGGGCATTCATACTTCAGGTGGTTGGGAAAGTTGCACTCGTAGCATGTACATAGTTCTCTCTTGATAAACCTTTACTCACTGGACTGAGCTTCCTTTCCTTTGCCTTTTGCTTTCTCAAGGAGTGTGGTTATATTTCTCAATTGTTCCTCCAGTTTGGCAACAGACAGTTCCATTTCTGTCTTCAGAGCTACGTTGGTGGTGTCCTTTGCTGGTTATTGATATGCAGTTTTCTCAAAGTAGACTGGTCTTTTTGAGCGCCTTTGGAAATCTCTCTTTACAATGAAGGCTGCATCACTATCTGCTGTAGAATTTGGAGTTCGAGCAGCTTCATTTTTGTTCACCATCTGGATATCCCATTCATGGGCTTGAAGTTCAGCGAAAAGTTCTTTGGTGGTCATTTTGGAGAGATCCATGGTCTTCAAACTGGTGGTTTTAACAAACCAATCCTCCTTCGGTAGTCTTGACAGGATTTTGGCATTCATATCTGCCACTTTCTCTTCTCTTCCAAGACTTTTCATCTCACTGACGATGGTATTGAACCTTTCTTCCATCGATTTGATTGATTCACCAGGTAGTATCTGGAAAGATTCATATTTTTGCACGATGACCTACTTTTTGTTGCGCTTCATTGCTTCTGTCTCCTTTGTGAGGTCGTTGATCAAATCCCAAAGTTCCTTGACCGTGTTGTGCTCCACGGCTGCATCTATGAGAGAATCTGGAAGGGATTGTATAATCATTTCCTGTGCCATGTGATCAATCTGATGCCGTTTTCTGTCCTCATGCGTCTAGTCCTCCATAGGTTTCTCTATCATTTCAATACCGCCTGGACCATCTTCTATGGCAAGGGTTGCTCTTGTCATCTGAATTTGTAGAGGTCTCTTCGTTAGAACCTCATCCATCTCTGGATGTTGAGCTCTCAACTGAATGAGACATCTCTTCTTCCATATTTCGAACTTCTCTGGATTGTACATAGGGAGACTTGTATAATTCATCGTTATTCTCTAAAAGTTATCTGCTCGCTACTCACACTTAAACAAATAGTTAGAGTGTAAGGAAGTACGGATCCGGTCTTAAGCGACTCAAAACAAGACAGTCTATAAAGACCGACCTGCGCTGATACCACTACGTGTAATATGCAGCGGAAGTATAAAATATTCAAACTCACACTCTAACTTAGACAGATTAGATAATTAATGACACAATTTTACTTAGCAGTTTTTATCAACACTATTCACGTATTCATCAGTTTGTTTGAACAGTTTTTGCAATTGTGAACAGTTAGCAGTTTCAGCACTTCAACACTTAAGATGTAAGTGTTGAAGATTCCTAGTTAGGCTAGAAGACAGTAAAGTGCGTAAGGAAATGAAACTGTAAATGACACAGGATATTTATAGTGGTTCGGAGCCTTAAGTCCTACGTCCACTCTTCGGATATCAGATCCGGTAATTCACTAAGTAATGAGAGTACACTCCTCACGATCTATAGCCAGTTGCTGTAGAGACCTCCGTCTGCGGCACAAAGGATCACCCGCCCAGGTTGTTGTACTTCACTCCTTCTTCAGTCCGTCGAAGGCTTTGCATCTTCTATGTGGACCGGCTTGAAGCTGGACTGAGGACAAACCTCCCTTTTCCCTCTTCGATAGGTTGGAAGGTTGAGTTCTTCCCAGAACTTAAGCAGTTCGGCAGTTGCCCGTGATAACCTACTCTCCATTTGTAAGAGCAGGCTGTTGTGTTCTTATTCGAAGAATAAGAACACCAAACAGGTAGATTAAGTCAGCTGACTTAATCGTTGTGTTCCTAGGGTAACACGGTGATTCTCCAAATATTCTATAAGCACCGAATGCTTCGTGTTCAATAAATGAACCACGATATAAATGCCTTCTCTCTAAAGAGTGTTTAATGCCTTGAGCTTTAACTTCTGTGGAGAGACTTGTCTGTCGGAGATTTGAATGCTCGAGATAGTTAAGCGCTTTAGCACTGGATTTTGGCAAAGGTTTTTATGTCTCTATATTTCCTGCTATTTATAAGTGAAGACCCAGAAAATAGACGGTAGAGACTTAGAGAAGAATGTCCAATCATCGTCCATTCTTCTCTGTGCAAAGTCGCTTTCTCCTCTGCTATCTCTACTGCGTCGACCTACTTTTCAGAGCAGCTTGTACTTGATGTGTCAGACATTCAAACAACATTGTACACCAGTCGCAACTGAGTAGTTTCTGTCTTTTATTGTTGACTTCCTCAATGGTCTTCTGCGACTGATCGACACACGCCTCGAACTCATTCTTGGACGTGAGAACTGTCTTATCTTGAAAACTGTAGGCGCCTTTCAATCTGTTTTCTTCGAGTGTTCAAACTTGGCATGGAAGAAATTGTCTGCACTGTTTTTGTGACTTTGATCTATTCTGCTTGTCTTTGCCTTGTTTTCTTTGACAATTATTTCGTCAGAATGGTGTCTTCTTCAAAACTGCTCCACAGTTTTGATGATATCTTCCTTCCTAGACTATTACAACTCGATTATCCTATACAAGGATTACATGAGGTAATACTCTAAAACTTAGAGTTTGGTATATAGTTTTGACACATCAAAACATCGAATTAAGGTGGGATTACATGGTAATACCTAACATTAGAGACTTAGCTCATTCATATATCAACGATAAGGGCTCATCCTATGTTGATCTCATCAATACATAAAGATATACTGACACATCAAGTATCTATGGTAAGCTCACTTATATACACTGATGTGTCGTAGCTTAAACCAACAGCCTATCCATGAATTGTCTCAATTGTGATGTTATTTATATTTTGTTAGATCAAAAGATTCATATGATACTATCTCTTACACATCATATGATCATTCATATCTGCGAGATAATTGGATATAGTTATTTGTATCCTATGTTTTGTTATATCGGATAGCAACTATGTTGATGCAACACAAGTATGAAGACTAGCATATCAAATGTTTCAATGTTACAAATATACTCAATCATAAATGCTTTCAGTTTACAATCCCAACAATTTCTCACTTATACTAAAAGCATTATACCAGTACTTTATCAGAGTATTATGTGTGTCTATCTAAAATCTAGCTATTTCAATTCTAGTCAGCACGTGGCCGATTTAGATCTTCAGCCCCAGATTATGAACATTCTGTTTTTACACTTTCTGGGGTAAGCCCTTTATGGATGGATCTGCTAAATTTCCTTCGTATCTATCTCTTAAATTTGCACATCGCCTCTTTCTACAATTTCTCGTATGATGTGACACTTTCTCTCTATGTGTTTCGTCATTTTGTGAGTCCTGGGTTCCTTTGAGTTTGCCAGTGCACCAACATTATATCTAGCTCTAGTAGGTAACTCCGGAGCCATACTACTTCTTTCAAAGCTTCCGAAGCTGCTACATGCTTGCTTCTATGGTAGAGTCTGAGATACCCTTCTATTTTGCACTCCTTCATGATACAGCTCCTCCTCCCAAGGTAAACACATAGCCAGAGGTCAACTTCTTCTTATCTTCATCCACTTGGAAATTCAAATTCGTATAACCCACATGACATAGATTCTCACACTGATACACGAAAGAACTACTTTCTAATTATGTCACAGCTTATGCCTACAACTTCCATAGTTGTTTCAGTTGTGATTAATATTTATACTTCACAAGGTCAACCAATCATATGATCTTCTATGATCTACACACCATATGATCTACTTAGTAGCGAAATAAAAGAAAACAATTGTTTGCATTGAAAGTTTGTTATCAGATAGGAGAAACGTAATATTATATTACAAAACATGAATGATTTAAAATATATAAATTACAACATAAGGTTGCCCATGCCGTAAGATCCAATGTTGGTTGTAGATCATTACCATGCATCCTTCGAACTCATGAGTTGTAGTGCATATCAGGCTCAACCTTCGATATTAGGATTTGACATTTTGGTAGTACAGATGATATGTATGGCTTCAAGCTACACTAGCTCTAATACTTTGAATCTGACTGGACCTCATATAGGTTAAGTTGCGCCTTCAGTGGATGCACATCAATTTTTCGTGTGACCAACTTGGCGCATACCCACTTCTGGCTGGCATTGCTAGTGGCTTTTAGCCAATTATAATTAAAACCCCAATAGAAGTTATAATACTTTTCTTACTTGTCACCTTTGAAAGATTAAATTGATTATTTGATTTCAAAAAAAATCGCAAGTTATTGAGGAGTGGAGTTAAACCATGTGATTTATGCTTTTTCATTTAATATAAATCCTTATTTTAATAATTATTTTGTGCCTCGGAAAATAATTAACTCTCTTGTTAATTTGCAAAGACAATAACTCAAAAATTATGTTATAGTATATTAGATATTGTAACACACGTCAATCTTTAATATTATATTATGACTATTTTGCGTACTTAATCCATTCGTTATGACGTGTATTGATACCAAAGATGGGAAATTTAAGTTGTGAACGAGCATGGGTAGTCAAATCCGATTAAAAAGGTAGAGCCACATCTTAGCAATAGCCATTCTTGTTATGCTTTAATAGCACGTTGAATATCTCAAAAATTAGAATTAAGATCGTATCCTGAAAAATCACACTCGATAGGATGAACACAAACCAAAATGCAAACAAAATGAAAACACGAGAGGTAGGAGAAGGAACAATAAAATAAAAGGTGTAAATGAAGTAGGAAAGTTTTAGAGGAAGTAGAAAAGTGAAATGTATATTTGATATGTTCTATTACATATGAGAGCTAATATTTATAGTACAAAAAAAACTTCATGGCTAAGCAAGCATTAAATGCTTTCATTAATTATACTATATAAAATTTGTGGATTGTGTGATGAGAATGGCAGCCACATCTCAGCTATGTTGGTGATTTGTCCTCCTCATATGTAATATGTGGTTTGGGAACCACCAACAAGATTACCAATCAACATTCTCCCCCATAATCTTGGTGTGGTCCGAAGTTGCGAACACCGAGCAGGTGTCGCATAATTGCTAGCTTTGTTGCTGACAATGCCTTTGTCAAAATATCAGCTCTTTGCTCGTCCGTGGTATGAATTCCACTTTGATCCGACCTCCTTCAACACATTTTCTAATGAAATGATATTTTGTGTCGATGTGTTTGCTTCGACCATGAAAAACTAGATTTTTCATGAGTGCAATCGCGGACTTATTAGCAACGAACAACTTCACACTCTTTGATTTTGAGTCGATCAATTCGGTTAGTAAACACTTCAACCAAAGAGCTTGACATGCTGCAGCAGCTGCTGCCATAAATTCCACTTCGCACGAGGAAAGTGACACTGCCTTTTGCTTCTGCGAGCTCCACGAAACCAACGAATTGTTAACATAGAAATTCATGCCACCAGTGCTATTTCTATCATCCAAGTCTCGTGCTAAATCAAGTCCGAATAGCCAGTGATAAGCATTTCGTCTCCACCTCTTTGATACACCAGTCCGAAATCCATCGTACCTTTTAGATACCGAAGCACATGTTTCACAACCTTTTGATGCATGTTAGTAGGCCTCTCATAAACCTGCCCGCGACTCCAATAGCGTAAGAGAGATCTGGCCTTGTGTGAAGCAAATAGCGAAGACAACCAATAACTCTTCGATACTCAGTGACATCAATCGGTTGTCCTTCAGAATCTTTGTCGAGTTTAACTCTTGGCTCCATTAGTATCTTTGTTAGATTGCAATCAAGCATCCTGAACTGGGTCAACACCTTTTTTGCATATGTTGTCTGCTTGATCGATATACCTCCTTCGAACTGGATTACTTCAATCCCAAGGTAGTATGAAAGTGGTCCGAGATCACTCATCTCGAATTCCCTCATCATTTGCTTTTTGAAGACTCCGACAACTTTCAGATCCTCACATGTCACTATTAAAACATCAACATATACGCCAACAATATTTATGTTGCTAGTGTTACCCCTTGTATACACGGCTTGTTCCTGTGAACACCTTGTGAAGCCGAGCTGCTTCAAACTTTTGTCAAGTTTTAGATTCCACGCCCGGGGTGCTTGTCAAAGTCCATAAAGAGCTTTGTTCAACTTGAGCACCAAGTGCTCTTTTCCCTTTACTACGAAACCCTCCGGCTGAGCCACGTAGACCTCCTCTTCGAGTTCCCCATTCAGAAAAGCTGACTTCACATCGAGATGGTGTACTTGCCACCCACGATTTGCTGCAATGACAAGTATAACTCGGACTGTGTTAAATCGAGCGACCGGAGCAAACACCTCTTTGAATTCGATCCCTTGTCGTTGCACATATCCTTTAGCAACCAAACGAGCTTTGTATTGGATCACCTTGCCATTTATATTTTTCTTTAACTTGACCCATTTGAGCCCGATTGCTTTGTGTCCAGCTGGTAATACAGTAAGAGCCCAAGTTTTATTTTTTGCAATGGCTCGATTTCTTTAGCCATTGCTTCTTCCCATGCTGGATCACCTGTAGCTTCACTATAGCAAGACGGCTCCTCCGTCTCTGCTAGCATCACCTCTTCGTCAAACTCTAATACTTTTCGAGGTGCTTCTTCCAAAATATCAGCCATATTTCTGTAACGAGCTGGTCTTTCGTTACTATCAATAGGTCCACCTGACCATGGAGTGGGCAGTCTCCTATCAACATACTCAGAGATTGGTTCGACTTGGGGAGTGGTCGGATCAATCGATTCACCTGTGCCCGTTGAGAAGCCTACGACTGGTGTCGAACATACTCTACCTTCCTGGTAGCTTGGAACCTCTTCGAATAATTCAAGGGGTTGGTCAACTCCATCTTCGGACCAGTTCCATTTCACGCTTTCTTCGAAAACCACATCGCGACTAACATGTATTCTTCCACAATTTGGATCGAGTAAACGGTGTGCCTTACTTCCTTCTTCAATGCCCAAGTATACGTAGGACATACTTCGATCGTCGAGCTTCTTCAGATGTGGTGTAGTCACCTTTGCATGCGTTGGGCACCCAAACACACGAAGGTGTGCAAGATGGGGCTTTCTTTCTATCCACATTTCGAATGGCGTACGATCTTTGTTTGCTTTAGTTGGCAGTTGATTGAGAAGATAAACTGAATGACGAACTGCCTCCCCCAATACTTACTCGGCACACTCGTGTTTATGAGAAGTGAGCGAGCCATCGCCATCACCATTCGATTGCGCCTCTCCACCACACCATTCTGTTGTGGAGAGAATGGTGTGGTGAGATGCCGTTCGATCCCTTCTTGCTTGCAAGCCTTTGCAAGCTCGTTTGAAAGAAATTCACCACCTCTGTCAGATCTGATCACTTTGATACGGTGACCACTTAAATTTTTGGCCGACTGCTTGGTTTTTTGAAATGCGGAGCTCGCCTCATCCTTCGTTTTCATCACATGTAACCACATCCAAAGAGAATAATCATCAACTATTAGCATGAAATAACGGTTACCTCCAGGACTATTTGGCATGATTGGACCACACAAATCTATGTGCAGTAGTTCAAGTGGCTTCTTTGGGCGGAACTTTGCCTCCGCTACGAACGGATTTCTTGTTTGCTTTGTCACTAAACAGGTTCTGCAAAGATGCTTCGGGGAAGAAGTTAATGGAACCCTTGCTGCCATCTCCTTCTCTACGAGAGACTTTAAGTCTCGAGAATTTACATGACCTAGGCGTGTATGCCATAGCCACGCCGGATCATCAAGACTTGCTAGACAACTTGTCAGAGTTGCCACCTGCAACTCAATACGGTAAAGTCGATTTTCTGTTTGTCTAACCTCCATAATTAGTCGAGGAGGGTCCTTCGAGAAAACTTCGATATCCACGTTATCCATCATGACTCGATGGCCCGACTCAGTCAGTTGTCCGAGGCTAATCATACTACTTTGAACTTGAGGGATGTAATATACCTCTTCGAGCAGCCACTGTTCACCATTTTTGCACTCGAAGAGTACAGATCCTTTTCCTTGAATCCGCACTGTCGAACCATCACCAAACCTCAAATTCTCGGTGACTGCTTCATCAAGCTTGAAGAACTTTCCTTTGTCTCTGGTCGTGTGATTGCTGGCGCCATTGTCTAGAAACCAGACATTAGTCGGTGTCTCGACACGATGCAATTCCTCTAAAATTGCCATTAGCAATGCTGGTTCGACATTGTCAGTGTGCGCAAGATGTGCTTCTTCTCTCTTCTTCGTTGCATGACATTGTGTTGAATAATGCCCAAACTCATTACAATTATAGCAATGAATGTGACTCTTGTCACCAGAGCTACCTGCTCCATCTCTTCGTGGTGGTCCTCGGCCACCTCTTCCACAGCCTCTCCCTAAATATCTTCCTTCTCGTCCATGGTTTCCACCATCTGTGGAAAACTTCTTCCACTGGGTTGACGAGTCTCCCCCATCCTTCTTAAACCGTGCCTCCCACTCAGTCTGAGTGAGGAGCACATGTCCTTCGTTTCCTCCGGTGCTCATGATTTTCTTGCGCGTGCGCTCTTCAAAAACTTTAAGCCTTCCGAATGCTTCCTCGAATGTCAGTTTGTTGAGGTCATAAAACTGCTCAATGTCGACTACCACACCGATAAATCTTTCTAGCAACGTGTCGAAGAGCTTCTTTACTAGCGTAGCGTTACTGAGTGTGATTCTCCAAGACTCGAATACCTGACCGACATGGTTGTGAGTCGACCAGCCTATTGGTCAAGCGCCTCATTGTCGTTCATGTGCATAGTATCAAACTCACTCTTCAATGTTTGAAATCTTGCATTTTTCACCTGTTCTGCACCGACAAACCTTGTCTTGAGGCTGTCTCATACATTCTTTGTTGTCGTCTTCTTGGCCACTTGCATGAGGAGGTCTTCCGGAAGCGCTTGTAAGAGGTGCGATCTCGCCTTCTTATCGAGTCGGGCATCAACCTCTACGCCTTCTGCTGGCTCGACTGCCTCCCACACTCATTGGTCCTCCATCATAGCCTGCACACGAATCACCTAACTGGTGTAATTCCTGTGTTTCAACTGCAGGTACAGGAACGAACTGCTCACATGTTGCACCCGTGATGTTTCTGCCGTGACCATGGCCATTTTATCCCACCGAATGTATTTGGGCATAAACCGTGGCTCTGGTACCACTTGTTGAATATCTCAAAATTTGGAATTAGGATCGTAGCCTGAGAAATCACACTCGATAGGATGAACACAAACCAAAATGCAAACAAAATGAAAACACGAGAGGTAGGAGAAGGAATAACAAAATAGACGGTGTAAATGAAGTAGGAAAGTTTTAGAGGAAGTAGAAAAGTGAAATGTATATTTGATATGTTCTATTACATATGAGAGCTTATATTTATAGTATAAAAAAACTTCATGGCTAAGCAAGCATTAAATGCTTTCATTAATTATACTATATAAAATTTGTGGATTGTGTGATGAGAATAACAGTCACATCTCTGCCACATCTCAGCTATATTGGTGATTTGTCCTCCTCATATGTAATATGTGGTTTGGGAACCACCAACAAGATTGCCAATCAACATAACAAGTGCAATTTTAATTATAATTTATTAGTGAATAATCACTTGAGCGCATAATCACGTAATTGCCGGTAGAAATTATTTATTTTATCGAATACCAAATTAATTTTGGAAGTTTATTATATTCATATTTGGAGAAATACGATTAGCTATTATCCAGTTATTAACTGAGCTTGCTTTTATTCGAAGTTATTTAAATTTTAAGTATTAAAGCATGAAGAAATTGGGCATGCAAATATTGAAGTGCGACACGTAGAATTTTAATAGTTTTGGATCAATATATTTTGAAAATAGTGGAATATTGTGATAAATAATAAATTGTGCTTATGAGAATATCAAGATGATTTATATATCGAAAATTGATAAATGAACATTTGAGCAAGCGAGATGACGGCGTGCAATATCGAGAAATTAAAGGAATTTATTTTGAAATAAGTTAGATGGAGAAATGATAATATTCTTATATACAATATTAGGTTCGTTGGGAAGATGATTTTCGCGGCATAAATAATTTTGATAGCATAATTATTTTTATTTTAATTAAATCACGAGCGTCTTAGAAGTAATTAAATATAATATAAGCATGCAAAGTGTAGAAGTGTAGTGTGTGTTGATGTGGCATGTATGACCACTTTAATTTATTTTCATGCATTCATAAGATCATATATATATATATATATATATATATATATATATATATATATATAGTAGTGATCATATAATAATAGGTTTTCCCATGCTAAATGAGAAAGAATTTGGATCCTTTATTTTTTTGATCCAATGGTTGTGATAATTCAGGATTTATTGAATAAATAAGGTAATTAGGGTATCTTAGTAATTTAGTCTTTAAGTTTTAATAACCGTCTTCTCTATCTTTAGATCTAAACATTCTCTCTCTTAATTTTCTCTTTCCTTCCATTATAATCAAACGATTATATCTTTCTCGATTCAAATCTATTTCTTACGAATCATATATCAAATTAAATGTATTTTTACGATGATTCATATAATATCCATATTGAATATGTTAAATTTAGAATATTCTCACAAAAATCATGATTTTATATTCAGCTGTTATATGTTCTTCATTATATTTACGTTCAGGATAAAAAAAATGCATCAATTACGCATAAAAAATGTTCTCAAATATCTGCATTTTTTTGCATCAAATGATGCATTCTTAACTTGAATTACATGCATTTTTATTCTAAAGCATATTCATTTTTGTATTCATATTGAGTGCATTTTTTGCATTGATTATATGCCGCAGTTTTATGCCCAAAATATTGCATTTTTTACATCGAATGTATGCATATTATGTTTTATGAACTGCACGAAATGAAATTTTTGAATATATGTTTTCATATTTTTACCCTTTTATGCATTGAGTATGTGCAAAAAATGCACCGATGGCTCAGATTTTTTCTCATTTAGCACGGGAACGGGAAATCATATTTTCCTGTGCTAAATGAGGAAAAATCTGAGCCATTAAATATTGCAATCGACGGCTCAGATTAAGCAAATCTCGTCCAATTTTCGGTGCATTTTTTGCACATAATCAATGCATAAAAGGGTAAAAATGTGAAAATATATATTCAAAAATTTCATTTCGTGTAGTTCATAAAACATAATATGCATACATTCGATGTAAAAAAATGCAATATTTTTGGCAAAAAACGGCGGCATATAATCAATGCAAAACATACACTCAATATGAATACAAAAATGCAATGTTTTAAAATAAAAATGCATCTTATTCAAGTTAAGAATGCATCATTTGATGCAAAAAAATGCAGATATTTGGGAATATTTTTTATACATAATTGATGCATTTTTTATCCTGAACGTAAATGTAATGAAGAACATATACCTGCTGAATATAAATCATGATTTTCGTGCGAATCTTCTAAATTTAACATATTCAATATGAATATCATATGAATCATCGTAAAAATACGTTTAATTTGATATATGATCCGTAAAAAATATATTTGAATCGAGAAAGATATAATCGTTTGATTATAATGGGAGGAAAGAGAAAATTAGGAGAGATAATGTTTAGATCTAAAGGTAGAGAAGACAGTTATTATAACTTAAAGGCTAAATTACTAAGATACTCTAATTACATTATTTATTCAATAAATCCTGAATTATCACAACCATTGGATCAACAAAATAAAGGATCCAGATTCTTTCTCATTTAGCATGGAAAAAGCTATTATTATATGATCACTACTCTCTCTCTCTCTCTCTCTCTATATATATATATATATATATATATATATATATATATATAAATATATTGTGAGTGTTCATAATATAGAGAGAGGTAACTATGCATTCCTAAGTATGATACAAACATGTATGCAATGTATGTGACATGGTTATGTACACACCCATTCATTCAATTGTCCACGTAAGATTGTATTTGAGTGTAATAATAGTGGGACCCACCTAATTGCATTGTCTATGAACATGGTTTAAGCATAATTATTACAATTAAAGTATCAAGGAAGACTTGTTCCAAATATATCCAAGTTCTACAAGTCAAGAGGATCTCGAAAATTAAGGAATCGAGGCTAGGAGACCACCCAAAGTTCGCGTTCTTCAATCACTTCCAAGTCTAGAAATTCCACAAAGTTCCTTCTCTCTCTCTCCTAATTTTATGCTTTTTATATGTTTATAATGTTGCATGCTTTATCAAGAGTGTGTTGAATAAGTTGCATGTTTATATATTGTTTCTAGAGCATGTTTGAATAAATCTATAGTTCTATTGTTGATTTGTTGTGTTAGGGAGATAGATTCACCATTTTATGTGTAAAATATGTCTAGATCTATACTTGCATGTTCGATCTTGATAATTTTTCAATGTTCATGTAAATATGTGATACTTAGAGGAAGCATGTTAGATCTAACTTAGGTCTTCGTATACAAGGTGTATTTTGGTGTTGTAGAGATAAGTATACTCTTGCATGTATCATCTAAGTTATAGATCTATGTTTATATGATAATTTATATATTTATAATCTGATAATTTATATATTTATAATCTCTGAGAATTCGTGGGAGTATGTTGGTGTTAAGAAACCATGTTAGATGTTTATGAAAAATAAAAAAACATGTTGAACCTTGATTTTTCAAATCTGCTAGCCTTCAGACCTGAAATTATTGCATGTTTTTTCACATAAGATAAGAATATTATTTAGGTATGGAACATTTCTATGTCAAACTAGAACACGTTAGGAGCATTTTTAATTTGGTTTCAATAAAAAAGGTTAAGTACTTTGGAAGTAATGGATTTCAAATGATAAGGTGTCAATCTATGACAATGTGCATTGTTTGAATTATGTGGTCCTATGATGCTAAAACCTAACATGCATAAACTAGACTCATTGGTTATTGTCTCTGTAAATTTTCAGCCTAAGATATATTAAAGGCGTGATGAATTATACAAATTTGTTACTTGTTTTTGTTTGTGCCCAGTTTTCTGAAAAAAGTATATCACCCGGACATAACCTTTGCATATTTTTTAAATCCGTTAATTGGTGACTAAATTTTAATGTGTTTACTCTATGATGCTAAAGCATGAGCATGATATAAGTTGTAAGCATGAAGTTATGATTTTATTTTGGACACTGCGCAGAGTTGAAAATTCACTAAGTATTACTTCATCCGTCCCACCTCAATTGTCCCACTTTCCTTTTTCGTCCGTCCCACCTCAATTGTCTCATTACTTAAAAAAGCAACTTTTTCACACTCAACAATAAAATATTAATTCCACTCAACTTACTTTACACTCACACTCATTGGTTATTGTGCCCAAAGTCACCGGGACAATTCAGCCGGGACGGAGGGAGTATGAACTATGATATTAACTAGGGCTGATAATTTTTTATCTAATCCAATTATCCGACACAAATCTGCACGATTATAACGGATATAGATTGAGGCTTATCGGATCGACACAATAAGGACACAAAAATTTCAGATCAAATTTGGATTGGATACGGATCGGATTGGATAATTTGTTAAACGGAGCGGTTTCGGATCGGATACAGATATTCATTAATAAATTATTATATTTTTATCAATTTATTTAGGTATAATAATTAATAAATAGATTTTATATTAACTTAGGTTCATGATTCTCTTCAAAAACACAAATCTCTTGGTTCTACATTATTGTTATTCTTTCATTTTCATTCTCCACCAAAATTGTATTTATTTATTTCTTTCTTCATTATATTTTTTAATATTTGTTTTAATAAACTTAATAATTTTATTTATTTATTTATTAGTTCTCAACTTTAAGTTTTCAATGAAACTGTATCAACTAATGAACTAGTTGGTAGGATTTTGAACGTGCAATGTTATCGTGATCGATGAAAGATAATTATTATAATTTATATTATTATTATAAATTTTAAAGTTCTAATTAATATATTTCTCCTTCAGATTTTTAGGTGGAGTGTTAACAATTAAAGTGAAGAATTGTTGGGTATTTGGAAATCAAAAGGTTTGTCATCTAGTATTTGAATTTAAGATTTATCTATGTTGACTTATTATATATTTTTGGATATTTGATTGAAAATTTTAATTTCAAACGAAGTTGCAGTTTTATTTATTTATCTACCACAATACTAGAACAACCAATCGAATCATTCGGATTGAATTTTTATTGGATCGTTAATGGATACGGATCGGATTCATGCGGATACAGATTTGAGCTTAATAGATTTGGATACGGATTAGGCCTTAACGGACCGGATCGACACAATAACAATCCGATCCGCACGAATTGTCACCCCTAATATTAACATTCATGAACGCATGCATGCATAACATCTCACCATATAATCGATCAATTGATATAAGTTTATCATCAAATATGAATATCTAAAATATTGAGCGTGTTAGAAAAGATATATCGCTAAGTTAAGTCTTGTATATGTCAGCACTATAGTAACTTAAACTATTTAACTATGTGTCAACGCTCGCAGCAAGAGACCTTCAACAAGTGGAACAAAAGACTCACCGATAATCACCTAATAAGCAAGAAGTGGGTACTATTTTAAGTAAATAAAAGCATTAATGTTTTACAAAATATTCTCCATGAAAATCAATGATGATGTTTTGCTATTCCAAAGTGGTTCACCAGTAAAGTTGTTTTGGTACCTTCATAATCAATGAATTCTTGTGGTGTATTGTGGATATTTGAAATGATCATTGACTAGTGGACTAGCGCCAGAGGCTCGGATTCCTTTCTAGCAAGGTAAAATTCTGATTCCTCTTACTGAGGTGGATGGCGAGTGGCCACTCTCATCTCACCCTTTATTTGTTTACATGATAATTAATGATTGTAAATGGTACCACATATGAGAAGGGCTAGCTCGGTGACGTAAATTTTTTAAGCAATTAGTAAGTTATTTTCAAAAAACCCTTGTGATATGCTTGTGTGATGAATGGTTTAACCTTATACATGTATGTGTGTGTGTGTGTATATATATACATTGTTTTTGGGAACCGCACACATTGGGTGCATTCGTGTACTTAGCTCTGCATTTGTTTTTCCAACATGTAGGTAACATGTGACGAGAGATGAAGGAGTTGCGGAAGGGGTGGGGTCTTTTGAAGCCTCGAAGTGTGTTATACAAATGTTATGCATATTTTGAATCTCGTGTAATCTAAACTCTTGTTTTTGGATCTTGTTATGGAGTGAGGAGTCATGTCTCCATACATGAACTCCAATTGTTAGCTTGAATATTCTTGTTATGTTTGAACTTGGTTTCTTGACATCGATATCCTTCTTCATACCATGATTAGCTGATTGAGATGTGGAACTTATGCCCATATTATTTCTATCATGTAATCTTTATGCAACAAACTATTTCTCTTGTTTTCATCTACCCTTGTAATTTATTTTTCAAACTCGTTTAATATTTGCTTTTGGTGAGTCTATAGTTGTTGTTAGACACAATCATAGGTTGTGTTTCTATCTTCACCCAAGCATGTCTTTTATTTGTTCATATTGTAATTCCCTTATGCATGTTTATCAACATGTGGGGATCTATAACATTCCTCGTAGACCTCACCAGGATTCAACAATTTTAAATGTCTCTATATAATTATTATGCACTAATAATTATGTGATCAATCCTAAATAAAATTACGGTTTACTTCATGGGCTCAGAGCTCTTATAAGCAAGGCAAGACAGCAGATGCAATAACAAAGAGAGCATCCAATTAATTAATCGTTAATGGTCAACCAATAATATTAATTAATGCTACAAGACTTTTAATGTTGACTTACACTTTTATTACAATATTTGAGGCATCCTCTGTATTTAGACTTATTTGATCCTTAAATTTAGAATTATAGATATTCATTAATTAATTAGAGTTTCTCACAACTCGAATTAATTAATATCTTTTGACTTTTCAAGTACTACAACTCAACCTTCTATTTTGTTTTAATCAACTTGCAGGGTTTAACATGATAAATTTTATGATTTTGTCAACGGGATGCCACAATCATTTACCAGATACGGTGACCTAATATAGGTTATCAGATAGTAATACACAAATTGTTGTCACTCAAGGTACATAGAATATTCGGCTTGCGGAAAGGCCTCACCTAGAGTAAATCAAAGTATCATACCAATCTATGTACACGTATTAATTGTATTAGGGTTTGAATCATTTAAGTTACTAAGATCTTGATGTTCTTCCTATGCCAGACATAAGAACACATCTCATTGTGATCTAATCAATTCGTTATGTTGTACTAACATAATGAGGTAGTAAAGACAAACTACTACTTGATTATACTGCAGCCTATCAAGTCATCCGCAAGTTATATATGTTGTGATTATAACTTGTATATCTCAAAAGGTTGATCCAATAATACAATCTTCTATGATCTAGAACACACTGTGTCATTACTAGTTAATGAGATAAAGGGACAACTTAGTGTGTGTTATATGTTTGTTATAAAATAATATAAGAGAACATTGTATGATGAAAATCACACACCACACCAAACACGAAAATTAAAACAAAAAATAAATAAAAATGCAATCCAACATATTTAAAAACAAACTAATAATAAGATAGAATCTAACAGTCCTCGGCAACGACGCCAATTTAACAAGCTGTAGAAATAGTGGCAAATAAATTTATAGAACACCCTAAGGTGGTCGAACCCACAGAGACTGTATGACGAAATTGTCCTATGTACTAGCCATAGTTCTTGAAACATAGTTGTTTGAGTAAATCGAAATTGGGGTTTTGTTTTAGTATTTAAAGATGACAATGCTGAAAAGTAAAGGTTTTGAAGACAATAATTAAAGATACAGATTCCAAGGCAGATAATCCAATCATCAACATGCAAAATTCATCAGCTCAGCTATGGGGATTAATTCAGATTCATATGGATTAAACTCCTTGGTTAGGAAATTAAACCCTAGATTACTAAATTGTGACTATCTCCTGTCGGTCTCAAGAACAAAAAATTAGTCAATCTCAATAATTATCTAATTAAATCCTACAATTTAATTCTTCCTTTTGAGACATAAAATAATTGTATTTAATCTATTTTTCCTATTACCAATTTTCACCTCTCGGTCTTTCAATTGATAACTGCAAACCTAGATTCAAATTCATATTTCGATCCTTCTTTAAATCTAGATTCGATCAATTAAGCTCAAGAAATTAAACCATGCTATTGAGTTGATTCATTCATACATGCATCAGATAGATTATCAAAGCCCTAGAACATGTATAGGGTTTCTAGCCACAAATCATGATTTGGAATAAAGCAAACATTCTTATTATAAACATAAATTACCTTACAAGGACAATAGGAACCTTGAAGGCTTGGAAAAACTCCAATGTTACAATATTTCTCAATAATAAAACTGATAAATTTCGTGCCTTAAGAGTTTGATATTTATAGAGGAGTGAAAACATCTAAACAGGGTATTGGGCTAAAATATAAAAATAACCAAACTGGGAAAAATTTCCTTACTCGGCCTCCGTGTCGATCGACACGCTCTAACACACATGCAACATGTCGATCAAGCCTTGTCTGACCTTTGTGTCGATCGACTCCGGGCGTGTTGATTGACATGTATGCAAATGTGTCAAGCCTTCTTCCTGCTTTGTCTTCGATCAACATCTGACCTCTGTGTCAATCGACATGCACCATGTCGATCGACACAGAGGTAATGCTTTGGGTTTTTGGCACGTCTTCCACTTGGTCGACTTCCCGTGTGTCAATAGAAGCAGCAACTCTGTAAAACTCGGCTCTTCTCATCCTTTGCTCACTTTTAGCCTCAAATACTTACAAAACTTAGCATCACAAGCATAACATCCTCTAATATACACTCATGCACGAAAACAACTAAAAACCTAACCTAATTGCACTAAAACAAAGGAGAAAAACATGGGTAAGTGAGTACAAATATGAGCTTATCAGCTACCTAACACATTCATTCATATATCCTTTTTCTCCTATTATAATTAGGACATTAATACTTAGAAAGAGGAACTTTGTGTATAAAAGTTAATAGACCCGCATGCTAAAGCAACCTATCACAGTATTAATCTAGGATATCTGAGATAAGTTTAACATCCTCTTCCTGCGATCATGCAAAGACTTTGACCCTAAGAATGTACCTAGAATTTCCTAAACCCTTTATTTAAAATTGTTTAGACAAACATCCCTAAATATCTGATAATAACTCCACATTGTCTAGGGGTATTTGCGGTTTGGCCGAAACCGGTCAAACCGAATTTATTTGGTCAATTTTATCGGTTAGAAATCTAATTTTCAAACTGACAGTTTGAAAATTCTGAAATCGGTTAAAACCGGTCTGATTACAATTTGGGCAGCCAAACCGGCCATTTCAGCCTGATAGATATATAAATATAATTATAATGTATATTATGTATATGTATGTGGATGAGTTGGTTAGTTCAACATGTCCGCCTTGAGTGACCTGTGTTCGATTATCCCCTGCAATATTATTTTATTTTAATTCACTTTAATAAAAAATAAAAATTATATATATAATTAAAAATTAAAAAGTGAATCTTAAACAATTTTTTTGGTAATTCTAAATGCAGCCATTTTTTTCTCAATGTAGCTCCCAATTTTTAAAAAAAAAATTAATTATCATGTGATATTACTAATTTACCCCTAAATTATATTTCAATTAGAGAAAAATAAGGTTTAATTGTTGTGTCCCTTTCTTTTCTCTTTTCTCTCACACCTTCGTCTTGAAATCTCCGTCTCTGTAAACCGACGGCAATGGATATTCCACCTCTCATAGTTTTGTTTTTAGAATAGATCCAAAATACTAATGAAAAGGAATTATAAGTCAAAGTCGCACATCTCCCCAATTTAGATGCAATTTACAGTCGACGGCGGAGGTGGGTTCATCACTCAAATAGTCGAATGTCAGGTTTGACCATTTAAGCACCACATGCAAATGTGCTTGCTTAGCGGCGATGTTTCTTAATTGTGGACTAACTTCAGACTCATGTTAACTCCATGCAACAGTCAAACCCAGTGGCGTGAGTGCTATAAGCGAGGGGGTTATGTTACTCAATTAATGCTGCCAATAGTGAACGCATCTCGACTACTGGGAAATATACATCGATGGCAATTTCTATAAAATATATCTTACATATTGTAACCGCGTCTTTTTGAAGCTATTTCATTACGGTTGTCACTATTTTGTAGATGGATGAGATCAGGATACAAGTATTCTTCGCCTATCTCGCCTTCTTCATCTCAATACTGATTATGCCATTCTTGAAAATTTTGGTTGGGTTGATTGGAGGCTAATAAACTTGATGATTGAACAAGACTACAAACAACTTGAATTATAATAAGTTTGATTGGGATTTGGGTGTATAGCTCCGATGATAATTTGCTTGAGAGTGGAAAGAAAGGGGATATGGTTATATGATTTTTACGTCTATTTATTTTTTTAATTGAAGTTTTATTTTAAAGGCTACAACGATGAAATAGTAATATTACATAATAATCTAATTATTTTAAATAATAGGGGGCTAAATTGAGAAATATGGTGGTTGTGTTTAGAATTACCCATTTTTTCCTCCAACTCTCTTTAATAAAAAAAAATGAAAATCATATAACACAATAAAATTTTAAAAATCAAACCATACAAATATTTTTCCCTCCAGCCTCACTTTGTCTCAAGTCCAGCGGCAACCCATCGCCACCTCATCGCAACCTGTCGTTGCTCGTTTGATTTTAATATATATATATATATATTCATATTGTAGTGCATTGGTAAAATTTAAAATAAGTTTTCTTTTAAACTGTTAAATCGGTCGGACCACACCGTTTTTTATACGCTTTGGCCATTTAGGTTTGGATAAATTATTTGGCTAGTTTAGTTTAAAAAATCTCAAACCGTACCTATTGGTTTGGTCGATATTTTCCTTCCAAACCGACCAAATCGGACCGTGAACACCCCTAACATTTTCGTCAAATAAGAGAATTTGCATCTATTGCAAAAAAAAAAAATTAAAACTTAGCGGTTGATACTATATTGGTACACAAGACTCTTGCTCGAGCATTAAGAATATTCTAAAGATATGATCATTATCACTTTCAGGAGTTCTAGCAGTGAGAAGCTTTCTTAAGTCCATAAAAAAAATTCTTGAGCTTCCAAATGAAATGTTCTTAGCCTTCGCTCACATTCCCTTTAGGTTGTTGTATATAGATATTTCTTCCTTGTTCTAGTTAACTATTTAGAAAAACGGATTTACATCAATTTGTCAAAGATCCATGTGATCTACTATGTTTAAAAGTATTCGAATGGACTTGAGCATAGCTAGTGGTGAAAATGTTTTATTGTAATCTATGCCCTCTTTCTCGCTATAATTCTGTATTACCAATCTGACCTTATACACTATTATTTCTTCATTGAATCATCTTTTTCTTTTATATACCCACTTATTACCTATAGTTGTAAAGTCATATGATAATTCTAATTTGCAGTATGCATTCATAGCAGTTATGAATTATATTTATAAATTCACGATGATGTGTCATTCATAAGCATCCTTGTTAGCTATCACCTTGCTATAAGTATAGGGATCAATATCTACCAGCTTGCCTTCTAAAAGTGTGTTTGGAGGATTCTTCCACGAATTTATACATGTTTGGTTGCTTAACAACATTCCCACCACAACGAAACAGTACTAGCACTACATCAACCGTAGGTGCACATACTTGAGGTTTAATTTCTTTTACTGTGGACTATGTTTCTGGATCTACAACAACCCATGGTACATCCGTTCCAACAAAGGGTACTTTCAATGAAACTGCGCCAATATCTTGAATTTCTTCAAGAATCATGCCATACTTAGATCTATGATTATTTACATAACTTCTTCCAAGAACATCACATTGGTGCTAGCAATGAATTTTTAATCCTCGGGGCCAAAGAATAACCACCCTTTTACATTGCTCAAAACTATGCTTCAACTTGTCAATATCTTTGTTCAGCATAAAAGTTGGACGACCCCATATCTTTATATTGCTCAACATAGGTTTAGTCATAACTCGCAGAGTTTTCCTAACACTAATTTAGAATGAACTATATTCAATAAATGTTGTTGACATATCCTCAACTTGTCAATAAGAGTCATATTTCATTTTTATTGTCAGAGCATTTTTTATTTTGGGTTTTTGGTGTAGTCTACTAGAATGTAATCTCCTTATCTAACAAGCATTCCTTAAACTCATTTGTGAAGTATTCTCCATCACAATCAAAACACATTGATTTGATAGTTTTATTAAGCTTCTTTTCCTATTTTGCATTGAACTCTTTGAATTTTTCAAAGTATTCGCATTTGTGGCAAAACAAATAAATATATCTATATCTCGATTAATTATCAATAAAAATACAAAAATGACCTTACCCTCCATGATTGCTTGCATTTATATTCCGCACTTTGATTTTCATTCTTCTATTATATTTAATGGGGGATTCTAAACACAGCCATATTTTTTCTCCTTGCATCCCCTTTAAATAAATAAAATATGATATTCCAATCTTATTCTTGTATCCTTAATTTAAAGTTTTTATTGAAAAAATTTATATTCAAACATTTAGCACCCATAAAATGAAGCCCCGCAAAATAAAAACTAACATCCTGATGAAATAAAATCCAAAGTTCTCCAAAAACTTTCACTATTTTCTACCAAAATTCTAAAGCAATTTACAATACTTACACATAAGAAACACAACTTCATAATTGAGTTTCTTGAAATTGTAGTGGTTTTAATTTTTCTTTTTCCTTTTTTTTTTTCAAATTGACGATGTACATCAAATAAGAAATTTATGTCACCCTTAAAACAAAAACCACTATTTCGCACACTGTTATAGTTCGTCAAACTACCACATCTTTTGTTCGATCATGATTAAACGAATCATAACAAAATGTAACAATGAGAATCAAAAATCATTTTCCTTCAATGTTCAAAGTTCCATAAATCTTTACAGATAATTCCCTCTGAGATTTAAAATTAAAAAAGATTGCTTCTTTGAGGTGTTACATAAAAACCCAAAACACGACTAATAGACAAGGTTGTAAAAATCGCCAGGTGCTCAAGTGGGGGCTTCAAGGTGGCTTAGGCGGGGCATAGGCGTTTACTAGGTGAAAGTTAATCGGTAAATTAATTTTAAATATATAATATAAATAAAAATTAAAATTATATAAATTTTGATTATTTTTTTTAAAAAATAATAAATAAATAAATAAATAAGTCGCCTGAATCGCTTATACGACACATAGCCTGCTTAGTTGGTCACCAAAATCGGTGCCTAAGCGGATTAAGTGGTGTAGGCAGTGCCTAGGCACCGATTACTCACTAAACCGATAAGATATGGGGATTTGAGGGGATTTGAATCGACTAAGTACCGCCTAGCGCCTAGGTGGAAAATTTTACAATAACGCTAATAGATAGAATGATAATGAAAAAAAAGAACACGATGGAAGACTTAAGATGAAAATGAGGTTGCAAATTAAAATTTTGGGATGAAATTTGAACAGGAATAAGCATATTGAAGAATTCGACGTGCTAAGAAGGGCCTGCACAAAACGCTACATGCCATTAAAACTTGATGAATCAGTAGCTACGATACAAAATAATAACAATTTCAATAAGACGACGAGTTGATGAGATAAAATATTTCTAATCGATAAAAAGTCACGGCTATTACTGTAACAAAAAGGAGATAGTGAAGGTTTTGGAGAGTCTTGATTTTTATTTAACTTGGGAGATTGATTTAAATTTTAGGAGGGGGAGGGGGGTTTATTTTTACGGGCTACATATTCTCAAAGATTTTAAATTAAGACTAACAATAAAATATCATTTTTTTAAATGATCGTGGAAAAAAAATATAATTGTGTTTAAAATTACCAATTATCGATATACAAAAGCCATTTTTTTTGTTGTCCTACAAGGGCCTTAGCTATGGACGAATTTATCCTCTAACATTCTTCTATATATTACTACCTCCGTCCCGCCTGAATAGGCCCTTTTCATTTTGACACATTAATTTCGGAGCTAGTGTTTAGTAGCTAATTGTGGTTAATAATAAAATTGGCAATCGTAATTAATTTATTTAAGTCTTAAATAATTTAATTACGATTGCCAATTTTATTATTAACCACAATTAGCTACTAAACACTAGCTCCGAAAATAATGTGTCAAAATAAAAAGGGTCTATTCTGACGGGACGGATAGAGTATTTAAGTAACTTAGAACAAATGAAGCAGATATTAAAAAAATGAAATAATGCAAGAAGTCTTTGTTAGTACTAGTTTTTTTTTTTTTTTTTTTGGTGAAAACTTTGTTAGTACTAGTGACTCGTAATAAAATCCATGTCTTGACTATATAAAATATTATTCTTCTATTTAACAAAATAGAGTAAAAAGTGGGGAAAGTAACAGCTTTACGGCTTGACCATTTAAAAATTTGAAGGATTGCGGTAAACATAAAATCATATCAGCCCTAGTTAAAAAAAAGGGGCCCCGATTAATATAATTCCCCACTATTGAAACAGTAATTTGAGAACGTCAATAGGTTAATAAATATTTTACTAGTTCGGTCTATTGGAACACCTCAGGAAATTTATCATTATCATCAAAATAATTATAAATATTAGCATAATAAATTCCCAAAAAACTCACTTAAAACTTCAATATGAATTTTTAGGCAATCATTACAAGAACAGAGAATTCCCAAAACAAAAAAAACCTGGTCATTCCGACCACCAGGACAAACACCGGAAACAGAGTTCATTTAGAGTTAAGAATCAGGGCAGAACACAGCTCTGTAATGAGATCTAATCCATTTCTACCGCCGGTAGTGACATGATTACAGAAGGGAGAAATGACCCAGCAAGAGAAAGATCAAGTTACATGGAAACTGGTGATGATTATTCATGCCCATGATGCTTTAGTCTCTCTAGAAATATCATTCTTGATGAGCCTCTGAATCGGTTTGATGACAAAGAAGTACTGTCGTGCAAGGAGAAAGGCATCAGATCTACCACAAGCAAGGGCTAAATATAAAATACAGAATCAGATACAAACTTACTTGGACTGCTAAAATCAAGGGGATGTAAAGCTTTCCCCTATCATTAGCATTAGGTCCTTCAATCAACTTCTGGTTGATGAGAATGCCTCCTTTTCCATTTATCGCAATGTCAGTAATAGTTTGTACCAAATTAGGTATCCAAGGAATACCAGTTGGAAGGATCTGAAATCAAGAAAGAATCTCAGGAATACGAATGGTTGGCTGAAAAACATTGCAGAAAAAGAATGATGCAGTGGTTCGTGTGAAACAAATGTACCTTTTCGTCGTGCTCATTCTTGTTACACCTCCCACTGTTCTCAACCAATGCAACAGGAATGACAAAGTTCTAGCAAAAGCAAAAACACTAGAGTAAGAGGAAGAGAATTTGATGAGGCCTGAGAAAAAATAAGAAATAAAAAATTAAAGAATTCGTAGACATGAGCACAGTGGGAGCTCTGGGAGGAAAAACCCTGAACACTATTTAATAAATCCATCAAAACACTATTATTAAAAAGAAAAGAAGCTAGAAAGAATCTGACTAGTCCACAGTCAGGCCATTCAAAGAATCCAATCTTCGTTGGGAAAGGGAACCATGGGTTGGGTACCTACCTCCAAAGATCAATCTAAATCGTTTAAAAAATAAAATAAAATAACACACACACACACTAATGATTCTCTTGAAAAAAAAAGGCATTCTCATGTTGATCAGAATGACTTCCTCCTCCCCTGAGTAATTAAAACATGCTTTCTGATCCAAAACAAACGTGTATTCAGAAAACAGATACATTTCTTATCGCGTACATTAAAGCACACTAAAAATATGAAGTAACTCATTTCTTGCAATTATGCTTAAGAAAACTCGGGGTATGACCAAGGGAAAACATGTTAACATTTTTATCTCCATTGACCAATTACTTCTTAAGTATCTCTGCTTACCCAAATCACTCTTCTGACCTTAGTTTTAAGAGGCGAGATGCGAGGTGTTGCGATGAAACCCCAAAACTCGATGCGATGATGCGGGATGCGATTGCGAGCGCATCAAGGATAAAATGCGATGGTTAATAAAAAGCTGTATAAATAATATTTACATTATATTTATTATTCAAATTTACAATTTCAAGAGTAGATATATCAAGTAAAAATCATATATATAAAGTCAATAAACAAATAATCCACAAAATGATAGCAAACACAATACATTAAAAAACTCATGTCACATTATTCTGTAAATAAGATATTTTGAGAAAAGATATTTTAATATTATTGGTTATTTTTAAATAAAAGATTTTAATATTTATTATGAAAGATTCTGTAAATTATATCATTGGTTATGTAAAAAATATATCATTAATAGTAATCTATTTAAAATAAAATTATTAAAATCATTAACATAAAAATTAGTATAAATTAGTAATGCATTCAGAATAAAAATATTAAAATCATGAACTTAAAATTTTCATCTGGGGTTGATATTTATTTATGAAAAACTTAGTAAAGTTATACTATTGATTGGTTATTTTGAATAAATCTATATACAATACTTATGTTACTATCTCATAAATAAAATAAATCTACTATAAAGTGGCAATTTATTTAGAATAAAGTTATTAACCATATACATGGAATTTTTTTTAAAGGATATGTTATTATAAAATTCATATAAATTATATAAATTGGTCATTCTTCCTCCGTTTCTTGCCTTTCAACCACGATGCGCTCGCATCCATCGCATCACGCATCAGCTCGTAGCGGCCGCATCAGCACGCATCACACATCCCGATGCAAAATTCCATATGTGATGCACGCATCACTCCTGATGCACGCATCGATGCACGCATTTTAAAACTAAGGACTTGCTGACCCAAGTGGATCATTATCACAAACAATATTCCCTACAATCTGCCTGGATTTCCAGGATTCAAGGCTCAAACTTATGGCATCACTCTTAATAGAAGCTTATCATAGGTATCATTAATAAGTAAGAACTTTGAAATTATATTCTGAAAGGAGTTTCTGAACAAATACAACTTAGGCCAATTAAAGATGACTCAACATAATACAGGCGAACATTTATCCATGAGGGCATCGGGATTCAGGACATATCCTGGAACTTGCAAAAAAGGCCCCTAAAAGATCACTAATAAACATCAAATCAGTATCATTCAGAAAAATAAACATCAAATTTTCATAAGTATTGAACAGAAATGCCAACCCTTTTGAGTTGCATTGATATCATGAGACAATTCCAGTATTATCACACAACCATTTTAGTATCGACTGATATGCAGTTCCCACACTAGCAGGAAATCTGATTATCTTCTGTATACAAGCCCAACTCTTAGTTCTATTTCCCAGCTCCAGAACAAGTGAAAGGCATAGCTCAGCACTGTGTACTTCATAAATTACTTATTACATCAATGCAGCTAACAACATACCCAAGTCAATTCTAAGAAAGCCTCACTGGAGACTAGGGGTTTTGCCCATCTATGAGTCCGAGTTTAAAGTCATAGGGTGAAATTGAGTCAGCAGTGAGCATGACACAGCTGATTGGAGAGAACTGTAATTAGTTGGGGCTATTTAGGTTTTTCGGATGGCCTAGGGTCGTGTATTTAAATAAAGTGGAAGTCATAATTTAGATGGTAGGAAATTAATATAGGATTGGCCGGATTTCTGGGTAGATACAATACCTGAGAAAAATGTTCAGTTCTTTAAATTACTTTCAAACAAGTATTTCCTTCCCAAAGCCCCTCACTATTTCTTGTAATAATCGAAGATCATATACAAGGGTCAAAGTGTTTTTGGGAATGTCATTGCCTTCTTGGTGTGAAAAACTTATAGATGTGACTGAATTGAATTGTTAAGGATCACAGTGAGGGAACTTCTTCAAAAAATTATTCTCTTGCTTAGATTTGTGATATGAAGCAGAATTTTGAGTTTGCCTCAAAAGAGAGACTCGTTG
>JAPKLW010000063.1:1035432-1097078 GCA_026898455.1 Plectranthus barbatus | reverse complement strand
CGCTTGGGCACGTCTTGTACGTGATTTGGGTTCTGCTTCTATCAATTGGTCCGACCTGCCGGATCCCGTTCCCGCGGAATGTCGATCAGGTTAGAATTCGATCCAAGTGACGAGGGAGAAATTGGTAGCAATTGCAGTTAAACTCGCCAACCTATCTGTTTCGATTCTTCAATCGCAGCATAAGGGTTCCACAACGCGAGGCACAACGACTACCACGGAGTCTGCAGCGGCGGGCGCGATAGGCGCGCGCGTTGGAGGCCTGTTGGGTGCAGTTGGTGCGCCAGGTAGAGCAGCAGCGAGCGCATAGGGCGCTGCGAATGCTGGAGATGCAACGGGTGCTGATGGCCTGGGCGTCGATGGTGTGTCTGGCAGCAGGGCGACGAAGGTGAAACAGTCGTCGGGCGCGGGCGGCGCTGGTGGAGGGCGTGCTGATCGTGGGAGACTACACACAGTTGGAGGGCATGTTGTTCAAGGGCGACGGCGGGCGTGCGGGTGGCGCAGCAGCGACGGGTGTTGCTGGCTTGCGCATGAGTCGCGCAGACCAGTACACCGGCAGCCCAACAACGACGGGTGCTGGCAGCATAGGCGAGGGCCGTGCAGATCTCGGCGACGGCGCTGCGGATCTGGGCATGGACACCATAGGTGGCGCGGATTTGAGACAGGTGGGGAAGAATGGGGCACCGAACAGCGACGCGATGGCAGAGGTGCGATGAGGGCACGAATGTATGGGCAGAAGTCTCCACGACTGGGCACAGCTGGGGGTGAGTTGGGGGCCAGCAGCGACGGTCAGACGCAGGGTGTTGGAGCTACGATGGGGATGAAAAAGAAAGGCACGCAACGAAGAAGAGGCGCAAAACAAAGAAGATGAAGAAGGGCAAGAGGGGAACAATCAAGAAGGAGGGAGGCACAACAAGGGGTGTTGGCAGCAAATCGCCGCCAGCGTTCAGCATGGAGGATCCTATGGGATGGGTTGCTTGCGCGGAGCAGCAATTTGAATTGCACGCTACTCCACCCGGGAAGGTGGCAGCCGCGGTGGTGGCAATGGGGAGGGCTGCTTTGTATTGGATGACATGGCTGCGAGTGAGGAAACCAACAATACTGTGGGAGGAGTTTTACAATTCGCTTCATTTTTCAGACTTCAACCTTGAGGACAAGGTTGTTTTGAAGGAGGATGGAATTGATATGAAGCAGAATTTTGAGTTTGCCTCAAAAGAGAGACTCGTTGGCGGGAACGGGCTTGAGCCTACTATCCGTGGGTCGTGGCGTGATTTGATTTTTAATTAAGTTTGATTTTAATTTAAGTTATTTATTTCCCAGATTTAATTATTTATTTTCCTAGATCTTTGAGTATCAATTATATTAGAACTGATATCCTAATAATAATTAAATTAGATTTGCTTTGAGTCTTATTTAAGTTGAGTTGTTCTTTAATTTTCATAAGCAATAAAATTATTATTTTGGGAGCGTTTATTCGCTTGGGCACGTCTTGTACGTGATTTGGGTTCTGCTTCTATCAATTTGTTATATGTTTGTCTGAGTGTTCTACGAAGGCAATCACAAAATAGGAAAAAAAAACCTCCAAAAAAGGGCAAATAATGAAAATGAGAAAATACCTGAACTTCTTTTTTACTTATTCGAGCTCCTTGTCGAACACATTTCAAAAGAGATTCTGCTCTCTTGGAAAAGAACTCTTCATAACTCAATGCATCTGGAGGTGAGAGCTGAGCATGAGTAAGAACAACCATTGCCTTGTGCCATATATCTTTGCCAAAACTCTCAGTGATAGCTTTCACAACCTGTTTGTCTAAATTATCAACTCTATATGCATCCAAGCGGTCCACATAAAGCAGGACGTCAATTGTCTTCTTCATAAGAAACCTACCGAGAAAGCTATCCATGAAAGGAAAAAAGAAACATGTAACAAATAAGATGTTATTAACCAGAATGACTCAATGATCAAAGAAGGCTTTTCAAGCTATGAAATTATGAAATCAATAAATATAAAAAAAACCAATCATGTCTGGCTTCTGCAAACCTTTTAATGGTATCCAGAACTTGGTCATTGACATATCCCCCTTCAATGAGCCCAGGAGTGTCAATTATATTTAACGTAAAACCTGACCGTGAGCGTGAAACCATCACGGGCCTAGGGGTTTCTGACTGAAATGAAGCAAAAATATTGTCACTTGCATCAGTACAAAACCTGAAATGGTCTTTCGACTCAAAATCAGACAATATATACCTGAAAAGCACTGACAGTGACCACTCGTTCACCTACTATGGAATTAACAGAGGAAGATTTACCAACACCGCCTTTCCCCATTACAAGGATTGTTAATGTGTCAACATTCTACAATAATCGATAAAACCACGATGAATTGGGCAGAGGGAATAATCAATTTTGGGTAAGCAATGCCAATAGATACACAAAAACTATCTGTACAGAACAGATTTCATTTTGTTACAGCAGAAGTAAAAAAATCCCATTTCTATCTCTATCTACTTTTCAGTTAACTTTAATGAATACAATGCAACACCAACAAACAAAGCTTGGAATAAAAGATTCCGACCTGGTCCTTTAATTTTGACAGCAGATTAACCAATCTCTCTTGAGTGGCGGCCGGAAACTGATGAATTGCAGTCCATTCCTTGATTAATTGCCCCGCCATTTATAGCTGCCCACCAACAAAGAGGAAACTCCACATCAATATTATGTACAGAATAATAGCATTACCGGCAATGCATAAAAAGTAAAAGATATTCTAAGAAAAATGAATGAAGGTAAAAAAAAACCACAGACAAGGGCTTCATTCTAAACAAACTGCAAAAACCTAACTTTAATTCAAACAAAACACACAAAGAAAAAAAGCTTATCTCTACCCGCAACCTGGATGAGTTTGAAAAACGCATTTAGAGAGAAGACCAATGAAAATAGCAAATAACACCATTAATTGAATTTTCTAGCGCAAAAACAAACATATAGAGAGAGATAGAGAAAGATAATAATAGTATGAAGACCAATTATTACAACTAGAAGAAAGAATATGATAAAAGCATATTGGAAGATCAAGTGTTGATTTTACAATGCAACCCTATCCTTCTTCAACAGCCGTTTTTGATTTGGTAGAATTCGAGAAGAAAAGGAGAGTAAAAGGGAAGAGCATAAGGGTTTTGAGAGAAACCTTAGATAGAGTCGTAGGCAATCTTATCTGTTACTTCACCTACTCATCCACCGCTCTCTTTCTCTATCTAGGTTTCATTGCGTTATATAAAAATAAATAAATAAAAGTTGGGAAAATATAAATTATATCCTTCTTTATTGTTAAATTTTAAAAAATACTCTAATGTATGTCAGTCAATAAATTACACAGAAATATATTTTATTTCTTTAAATTATAATTTGAGAGAACATATTTTTATCTATTTCACATATATTGAAAAAGTATTTTAATATTTTAATATATATATATATATAATACAAATTAAGGATATACTTATAAAATTTAAGCAAAAGTATTTTTTTAACTAAAAATATTATATTACATCAATAAATTATATGAATATATTAGATTCATTAAAGTTGTGGAGTAGACACAACACCTAAAACTAATTATTGCAAATATATTATGCATTTAATTAGTATGTATACGTTTTTTTAAATTTTTGCAGGAAAATATTGGAATTATTTTAGATTTTTTAATAGATGTTTGATTCTCTCTATTAAAAATATCAACAATTATAAAAAATATTCTTATGTTTTCTCCATTATTTAATTGAATTATACTCCAATATTGATTTTGTCAATTAAAAATATCCTATATTACAAACGGTGTTAAAATTTTGATGAGTCATTCACTTAATATTTGATTTATCACGTGCATTTACCTAAGACCACAAGAAGAAGAAGAAGGGAAATAACCCCTTTTGGTAAAAACCCATCCAAATTGGTAGAAGCGAGCTAGTGCAGTCCCTACAAACGAATGAAAGTCTAAAGCTGCTTCTGACTCCAAAGGGCCAAGAATCAGTTTTCTATCATCATTCTAGCAAGAATCTTTTTGTAACTAATTCTTGATTAAGTGAGATAAGGTCCTATCTAGGGACTAATTAGCTTCTTAAAAAGATGTTTTCTATGCCACTATATATAGAGGTTCATATATAATGTAAAATGGGAGATTACATCAGTTATTGTATCATCACTGAATTCTTATTTTTACACGACTAGTTCGGCAACACCGTCTTCTGCCTCCTTCTTAGGTCCCAAGTTTCGAAACTCAAGTCCGAACCATGCCATAGGGCCTAAGAAAGAGAAGAATGGGGGACACCGTTCTGACGCCGACTGCAATCGAGCAGTTGTTGCTCAAGCTGAACAAGAAAATGCAAGAAAGCTTCATAAATAAGGAGAATGTGTCAAGTTAATCAAGAATTCAAACTGATAGACAACTACCGCCGCAAGTTGGAAAGCAATCCTACCAAGGAATCGGGGACAAGAATTTGAGGACAAAGCAGGAAACAATGGTAAAAGAGGAAAGGGAAAATTGATAGGAGAAGAAGAGAACCAATTACAAGATGCAGATGAAGATATTCAGGAAGTAGTCGAGGAAGAAGAAGTCGAGGAAGAAGAAGATGATGAGGAAGAAACGGAAACCAAAGAAGAAGAATAGGAGGATAATAGTGAAGGCAAGGAAGGTGAGGAAATGATGAGAATTAAGGTGGTCTAAAATATGAATAATTTAATTATGTTATTTGAACTTAATTAATTATGGAAGTTGCAATTTATGATGTTAAATGATAAATCAATATTTTAAGGATAAAGATGTATCAAGATATTGTTGAAGAAAAAAGAAGATCTAATTTGTCTTGATATATCTTGATAAGATTATAGATTTATTTGATTTGATTTTTATCGAGATTTGGCTTCTAAATTTGTTAGGATTTGATTTGATGTCCTAGTTTTATTAAAATTAGATTTGATTTTCAAGTTTGATTAGGTTTAGAGATTTATTCTCTCCCTATAAATAGGGCTTTGCTATTTTCATTTTTAAATCAGTTTTCAGTTGAATAATAATTCATGAGTTTAATTCTCCATCTCTGGAAGCTCTTAAATTTTTTGTGGATTACCTTGAAATTCAATATTGAATTATTAACCGGACTTTCACATCTGATTATGGCGTCTTCACCAATTCTTTATTGTTAGTTCGTCTCCTTATTGAGTCGTGTATGAGAATATTCTGAAATACGACATTTGAAGGGTTGTAACTAAAGATGTTGAATTTCGACCCATTTGCATTCTAGTTTGTTTGTTTTCGCATCGTGTAAATTCTTTTCCTGGGCTACGATTCTTAATTCATCAATGATGATCATATAACTTGACACCATAGCCTTGGTTAATCAGGTCATTTTATTCCTTTCTTGTCATTTTCACTCTTTTTTATTATTTATAATAATTTTTTTTTTGTTTTTTAATTATTATTAAAATTATTTTTATTTTTAATAATAATATATAGTATTTTCATTTTTTCCTTATTATAATTATTATGATTACGTCAAATAAGCCCTTCTGGAATAAATATTCAGTCGCCTGTCAACCTTCGGGTACTGTTTTACAATATATCTCATTGATATTTATCCATACATCTCATCCATTTCAATCTATATATTTCTCATCCATATTTATGCATTTGTATGTCATCCATATTTATCCTTATCTATCTATATATATTTCATCCACATTTATCCATGTTTATCTTAGTCATATCCATACCTATATGAGTGATACACGAGAACTTGTGATGTGGTAAGGCATACTCTTTTATTATTCGTACTAACCTTTATGCAGAATGGCTAAAACTGAGTATGAGCATAATGATGATGATGATGCAAAACTTCAGATGAGGTATATGATGAAGATTTTGAAATCTGACTTAAGAAAAATATTGAAGTTAGAGATGGAGATGTAGTATCAACGAATTGATGCATTAGAGGGTTATCATTGTGATACTAGTAAGATTGGAAGGGGAAGAACTCAAAATAATGATTATTTGGGCAACAAAAAGATGAACATTCCTATTTTCAAAGGAAAGAATAGTCCTGAAATATATCTTGAATGGAAGAGGAGTATTGAGATTATCATTGATAATCATTACTATGCTTAGCTCCATTAAGTCAAGTTAGTAGCAATGGGATTTACTGATTATGCTCTTGTGTGGTGGGATTAGTTGGTGAAGAGTATAAAGCGCAATGGAGAGCGACCCATAGACTTGGGCTGAGATAAAAGCAATCATGAGGAAGCGTTATGTGCCAAATAATTATTACCGAGAGCTAAACAATAAGCAGTATTATTTAAGGCAAGGATCTAAAAGTGTTGAATACTCATTTAAGGAGATGGAAGAAACCATGATTCGAGCCAATATCATTAGAGATAGAAAAGAAACAATGGAAAGATTTTTAGTTGGATTGAATTGGGAGATCTGAGAAAGATTGGAGCTGCAACATTATGAGGAGTCGAAGGACATGGTCCACATAGATTTTTGTATGCTTGATTGGACACGAGACCCTTAGCTTTTCAGCTAGAGTTTACTTTGGTTTTCTTACTGTCTAAGTGAGAAAATATCTTAGAGTTGCCACTTCTCCGATGGTAACTATTAAGGGTTTAACGACAAGCTGACAAGTTCTTGGGAAGAACTCAAAGTCCTAACGACCAGCTGGAGGCTGAGTGGTGCACTCATACTCTAGATGTTGGGATTGTATACTAAAAGCATTTATGATTAAGTGTGTTCGTTTGATACACTAGTCTTCATAAATATGTTACATCAACATAGTCACTATCTAATATAACAAACATACGATACGAACTATAATATCCTATTATCTCGCCTATAGGGATGATCATGTGGTGTGTAGGAGATCACAGAGGATCATATGAATCGTTTGACCTAGCAAGATATAAACAGTATCACAGCTGAGACAGTCACTGGATAGGCTATCGGTTTAGGCTGCGGCACATCAGTTTATAAGTGAGCTTATCCTAGCTACTTGATGTATCGGTACATCTTTATGTATTGATGGGATCAACAGTGTGATGTGTCATTTTAATTGACATATGAATGAGCCAGATTTCTAGATACTTGTTATGATCTTAAACCTAATGGAAGGCTAATGGGCATACATAAGTTGACCACACTTTGACTTGCTATGGTGGCGAGTCTTTCATGTACTCTTATACCTGCATCTTGGGTGTGGCGGTTTTTGTGTGGCTTGCTTAGGCCGGACATGGAATTAATTAATTATGTTCTGGGTTGGACATGAAATTAATTAATAAAGAGGGCCCACTTTATTATTTGTATTTGGTCCCTAGTCTGGTCCACGTGATGCTCAGAGCCCATTAGGGTTACAGTTTTGTAAACCCTAGCACTATAAAAGCCCTCTCTCTATCAGATCTACATGCACAACTATGTGAGAAGAGAGAGAGGGGCGACGACTGTTTCATTGGGAGGAATTGATCGATTCCTCCGAATCTCTGATTCAACTCAGTAGCGTAACCTCACCAGATTTCCGAGGAGCAAGGGAACAGATGAGAAGATCAGATATGTTGGAACAAGATAGCTTGGATCGATCCCACATCCAGATCTACTCCATTGTCGCCATCTCCGATCTAGGTCTGTAGATCAATCGTTGGAGTTCAGGCATTCCGTAGATCCATCATTTGCAATTAAATATTAGGAGCATGCATGGGTTTGCCTGATTTATTCAATCTGATTTGTTTTTGATACCCTAAGAACGATTCAAACGACAAAAGAAATAAATGGCAACTCACGTTGTCTATTGTAGACTCAAATCCTATAATTGGTATCAGAACCAAGTTTGGATTTTTAGGCTCTGCCTTAAATAAATTAAGATTGAATAAATATGTATGTTTATATTTATTGTGGATGGATTTGATTGTCGTGGATGTTTTTTGTTCTCGTGGCCTTCTCGTTTTTGGATTTGTTTTTCACCACGAGAAAATCTGTGGTTAGATTTGATAGAAAAATCATGTAATGGATCTAGATCTATTTTTGTATTTTTTTTTCAAATCTGTAAAATATGAGATCCGGAAGAACGAAGAACACGGACAAAGAACATGACAATAGTTTCAGCCTCGTCACTAATCAGTGTGTGCAGTGCCCAGATCTCCTTGCCGGACGGCGTCAGTGGGGCAGCGCCCAGATTTCATGGCTGTTGTGCATGGTTTTCGATGATGAGAGCACTCCGGCAGGTTGCAAACGACAGGGTGGAGGTGCAGGCTGACAGTGACGGTGTCTCCCTCTCGTCTTTGTGTTGTGGTCTTCATCGGCGAGCCAGGCGAGTCCGATGATAGATGGCGACACGTCGTGGGACGCCGGCGATGGTGATGTGCGTGATGGTGGTTTGTGAGGAAGCTGGCCGCGCGCGGCTGCGCGGGGCGGTTGTTTATGCAGCGCAACTTTGCTGCATTTTGCTACAGCTTCTGCGCAACCCCAGCTGCCGGTGGCGTGGGTAACCGGCAACGACAATGACCGGAGATGGCAAGGTTGCGGGTAAAGGCTACTGCAGCGAAGGGTGGCGGTCGGCGGCAGGGCTGTGGTAGTGAGGGTGGTGGCTGGAAAATTAGGGTTTCCAAAAACCCTAGGGTTGGCTGCCTGGGCCGAAGCTCGGGCCCGACAGCCCGGAGCTAGCCTGCAGTCTTGAAAATTAGGGTTTGGCTGTTTTTGGATCAGAAACCCTAATTTAAAGCCCAAACTGTTGTTTTTCAGCCCTACTCAGATCTCAAGTCGAACGGAGGCCCAGTTTGAAGATCTGTATCAGAATTAAATCTTGTAATAGTTATATTTAATTATTTCCCATGTAATCGCATCAGAGGGGCCACAAGAAATTTTTATTTATTTATTTAATTGTTTTCTCGTTATGATGTGATTTATTATGTGCGCACTAGTAAATAATAGCAAATCATGCTTACTTGCTTTATTTATTTACTGTTGAAGCATGTTGTAATTAAAAATTATCAAGCATGCTTTATGTGATTTATTTTATGTTTTAAATTGTGTCTATAAGTTCCGGAATCATATTAATTTATGATGGAATTTTAGATGTGACATAATTTACGAGACATAAAATAATGTGTGCGCATGAAACCTTTAGAATTAAAAATACTAAGCTGGATTTTGGTTCTTTTCTAACTAAAATCATTAGCTCCACAAATGTGACCTCTCATTGGAAGTAAGGCGTCTCGAAGCGTAAACATCTACTTAGTAGCTTGCGTTAGAGGTCCCTTAATTGTTCTAATGCGATGAGGTTTCGAAATAAAACATATAGTTTAAGATGAGAAGTGAGAGCCTCTGAGCAAACGTCTACATAGTAGCTTGCATTGAGACAACTTTCACTGGTCTCTAAGATTAATATAAATGAGATAACGAAGGATGTAAAGGGCATGCGGTATGGGTCGAGTATGTAAGTCAAATCGCCTTTTATCATCTGGAGTTAGGATTGTGGTTTATTTGGCTTAGATGTTGCCTGAAGTATAACTCATTTGTGATGTCCCTGCTCCGGATAAGTGAACATGGTCTAAAGATCTCCAATATTAATTTCTTTTGCTGGTGGATACCTGACATAGAGAGAAATTAAATGACCTATTTTGGTTTGGTTGAGCGTTTGCCGTAAACGTCTACTTAGTAGCTTGCGGTAAATTAGCTTGGGCAATTGGAGGAAGCAAATTGCGTTGTTTTATCTAAAGGTTCTATGCATATTTGTTTCAATCATTCGTAGTATGCGCTTACTTTAATCCGCTTATTTGTTTTTCAGATATGTCTATTATTGCATCGCTCTTTAATTTAATTGTACACAATTCCTTGAATGGTCCGAATTTTCCTAGATGGAAAAGTGACATTGTCAAACTTTTGGATTCATTTGGACATTTGTTTATTCTGCAAACTTCCTGTCCAAGTATGCCGACCGATGCATCTTCCGATGAGGAGCGTGCACAGTATCACATGTGGATGTGGTCAAATGGCATGGCCAGACAATACATCATGAGTGGTATGTTAGATGCACTGCATCCTTGTTATATTGATGTATGGTATGTGTTGGTCCCAGATCAGAGTACGAAATAATATGCAGCGGAAGTATAAGGACAATTATTTTCACTCTTAAGGCGGTCAGTTCAGTTTCAAAACTGGTGACTCAATTTTAAACAGCAGTTCGAAACGACAGTTTAAGTTAGCCAGCAGTTTTAGGTATCCAATTTACAGTTATATCCAGTCAACAGTTATACGCTCCAACACTTTTAGAGAAGTGTTGAAGGTTTCAAAACGCAATTGAAAACTGTATGAAGTGTAAGGTAAGTAAAACTGTAAATGAGGCAGGATATTTATAGTGGTTCGGAGCCTTAAGTCCTACGTCCACTCTTTGGAAATTGATCCGGTAATTCACTAAGTAATGAAGATACAATCCTCACGATCTATAGCCAAGTGCTGCGAAAACCACCATCCACAACAAAATGGATCACTGGCCCAAGTAGTTGTTCTTCACTCCTTCTTCAGTTCCTCGAAGCCAAGTGGCACCTTGAAGTCTTCTCAGAACTGGCAGTCGTCAGAAATGGATTGAGGACAAACCTTCCTTCTCCTTCTTTGGTGGGTGGATGGTTGAGTTCTTCCAAGAACGTATGCTGGTTTGCAAAAGCCCATAAGAACCTTCTTCTCCTAAGAGAATCATGCTGCTGTGTTCTTTCTTGAAAAGTAAGAACACCGTGAAAATAGATTAAGTCAAAAGACTTAATCCTCATGTACACAAAGGTCACACGGTGAATCTCTGAAGATTCTTTAAGCAATAATGCCTCGTGTTCAATAAATGAACCACTGAGTTAATGCCTTCTCATTTGAGAGCTTTAAATGCTTGAGCTTTGAATTTGCAGAGTAACGGCAAGGTTTTTGAGTGTTCAGATATTCGTTGATTAGGTGTGAGTCTCTCTGGTTCTCCTGCTATTTATAGTTGAATCTACAGAAAATAGCCGGTAGAGACATTTTGAAGGATGTCCAATCAAAGTCCATCCTTCTCTGTAAAGTAGACCGGCTCCTCTGCCTTTTTTGAATCACTGCCATGCTTTTGCAGGGGCAGTTTGTACTTGTTATGTCAAACTCGAACAATGTTCTACTTCAGTCATAACTGAGTGTATCTTCATTACTTATCATTGATTCTTCAATGCTCTTTTATGACTGTTTGACATCTTGTCTTTCACGTGTTTCTTTGTCGTGAAACTGTCTTGGTCTGAAACTGTCATCGCCTCTTGACAGTTTCTCTATGAGAACAGGGTCCACAGTTTTCTTTGCTATTCAATCCTTGCTAGTTTAAAAACTGTCTGCACAGTTTTTCTCGTCCATCATACTCTACACAGTTTTCTTGTCTGGACGGCTTCGACTTCAAAAACTTTGAAACAGTTTTTGACAATTTTCTTCTCCTAGACTATTACAACTCGATTATCCTATAAAAGGATTACATGAGGTAATAACTTTAAGGCCTAAACTTTGGTACACAATTTTGACACATCAAAACATCAAATTAAAGGTGGGATTTCTACATCCATACCTAACAGTATGCACATGATATTATGCGATGTCTTGACGTAGCATATGGAGGGTTTGATGGACATGCTAGATCCTGTCTTATCAAGCGTATTTTAAGACAAAAAATAGGTCAGAGTTGTTCAGTGCGTGAACATGTGGAACCACTCATCCAGCTCATCGATGAGCACACATTAATGGGTGGTCAAATTGACAATGATGTCAAAATTGACTTGATACTCAACACGCTACCGAAGTCATTTAATGACTTCAGTATTTCTGTTGAGGAAAAAAAGATTGAGTATATTGTTCACAGTATGCTCAGGGATCTAGTGTCAGCAGAAGCTTCTTCAGTCTTTTTCTGTGAGTCACTCTGACTTGCTTTCGAGTCAAGAGAGTGATGTTAAAGAAAAGAGGAATGAAGGAAGCAGTGGGAGCAATCTTGCATTATCAAGTCTTTCCAGATCTCTTGCTGAGAGTTCTTCTAAGTCACGTCGTAATGACATGAAGCAGAAGAATGGTAAAAGAGAGAGGAACTAAGGAAAGAAAGATAACAAGAAAGACAAATGTTTTAAGTGTGGTAAAAAGGGTCAATGGAAAGTAAATTGTCCAAGTTTGGTAACTAAGGGACAAGGTACGTCATCTTTTGCATTGGTTGTTGAAACATGTTTAGTATCAGTTTTCTGCTCCTTAGTGGGTAGTGGTTACTGAGGTTACTAATCATGTTTGCTATACTTTGCGGAGCATCAAGCTGATAATGAAGCTTGAAGATGGCGAGATTACCAACTCCAAGAAAGATGCTAGAGTTGTTGCTCTAGCTGATGGAGTTTTTACTTTGTATTTATGTTAAACAATGTTTGAGTTTTGAAGAGATGTTTTGAATAAAACTTATTTCCATTTATGTTACTGTGGATTATCAGTTCTTTATGATAGAGTTATTATGTCATGATAAATAATAGTATTTTCCATTATGTTTAAATGGATGTTTCTCTTCAGTACATGTTTACATAAACCGACAGTGATATATGACATATTAAAGAATCTCACTAGAGATAATGTTACATCAGTCTTAGTAGTTTTAAGTAATTCATGGGATTATAGATCTTATTCAGGTATTCCTAAGAATGGTACTTATAAGCACTACTTAGAGGTATAATAAGATGATAATCAAACCTTTTAATAGGCGATTGCATCTCTAGAAGTTATTTCATGTTTGCTTTGTGTTGAGTCCACTTACGCAGTTGCCTTAAATAGGCATTGATACTGTATCACTTAAGACATGGATATGTTTATCTAATTCACTACAATTCTTAGTCTCTTGCTTTAATCAAGAGCGTTTAAGACTGAGGTAGAGAAAAAAGTTAAACAAGACCGTAAAAAAAACATTATGGTTCATTCATAATGGTGTGTGTCTCAAGTGATGTGTTTCATAGTATCTAGCAGAACAAGGGATTGTATCCCAGTTGGCTACACCCATTATCTCTCGAAAAGGGATGGTGTAGGAAGAACAGAATAAATAAGGTTCTTTAAAATTGATAAGCTATGCCCAGCTTTGCCATTTTTCGTTTTGGGAAGTGCGCCAAAAAGTAGTAATGTATTTGTTTAAACCAGTGTTTTCTAAATCAGTTCTTAATACCCTAGTGGATCTTGATTTTGTCAAAAAGGCAATGATGGGTAGTTCGGCTGTAAGCTGATGAAGGAAACTGATTGGTTGGAAGAAAGGTTTAAGCTAATACTGCTTTGTTGGCTATCCCAAGTAAACGAAAAAGGTGGTTTCTTTATGTATCCTAAATACAAGCAAGTTGTATATGATGAAACCACGAATCTAAATGTAAGATTGTTCTCCAATGATTTGGAGAAGACAATTCAAATCCATCAGGAAACACCCCGTGGCATATTGAGCATACCTTGGTAGGTATGGTACCAATTGCACGGTCGCCTGTGCAAGGTGGTGAACCACAAATTAATGCACCAATAACTGATAACATAAAAGGAGCATCGTTGCAGTGGGAGGTTGCCTTAACAGGCTTAACAACACTGGTTCGTGGGAAATAGTCTTCAGTCTTATTCTCAGTTGATGAACAATGTTGTACTAATCCCTTATTGCACAACTAAGCTATTAAGACAAACGATGCAATTTAATGATGTCAAGTCATAGATTCAGAAATGAATCAGTAAACAATTATGGTTGTATATCAGGATCAATGTTACCAAATTGCTTTCCAGCTATAGGCAATTGATTGATATACAAGTAAGAAAATGCTCGAATGGTAACCTAGTATACTTCAAAAGTCTAGGTTTGTGAGAAAGGTATGGTTCATAACGGGACCTTCTCACTGGTTGCAACTATTAAACCCATTCGAATTCTTTTGTCCATAATAGCACATATGAACCTAACTATCTGGAAGATAGATGTCGTCATCCGTGTTTTCACAAACGAATACCTTAATAAAAGGTGGTGACATTTATATGCAACAACCAGATAAGTTACGTGCAGTCAGATGAGCATCATCTTGTCTAGTGACAAGGAAGTTCGAGTATGAACTTAAGAGAGCTTCAAGGTCATGAAACAAACATTTTTGATATTGTATATCGAGAACGAGAGTTTCATGTACCAGTTATGTATCAGCGGAAGCATGGTCTTCCTTGCACATTATGTAGATGGTATTTTCACATTCGGAAATGGTGTGGAGATATTGTTAGGTATAAAGAGATGGTTATCCGAACATCTTCAAAAGTAGGACATATGAGATACTAGAATATCCTTTAGATTAGAGTCTTGTATTATCACAAGAAAAGGATGTTCAGGTATCTCAAGTTGCTTAAATTGATTCTGTGGTGACTCGTTTCATGCCAAGAAAGGATTGTTGTCTTTCTATATGGTAATGAACGAAGTCAGATATTTGTAATGTTGTAAGCATGGTAAACAGATATAAATTTAACCCTGGACAGGCACGTTGGCTTATAAATGTGCCCTGTGGGTTGAATATCATTGGATATCCAGGAGGATCATAAGGAAGGAAATCAACCTCTAACTATGTGTTAGCCTTGGAGGAGGAGTTATAGGAATCTAACACAGAAGTGTGTTGCAAATTCTGGTATGAAGGCTGAGTGTGTGATAGCTTAATTAGCTTCGCAAGAAGCAGTATAACACCGGTGTTGTCCTCTAGAGATGTGTGTTCCGAGTTTGCCTAATAGAATCACAAGGTACTGTGATCATGCTGGTGAAATGACATACTCAAGGGAACCCAAGACTCACAAGGTGATGAGATACATAGAATATGTAGTACCACATCATACGAAAAATCATGATAAGAGGCAATGTGTATAAAGTGGGAGCGATTGACATGAAGGTCTAGCAGATTTATTTACATGGTGTCTACTTCAGAAGACTTATGAGGGTCACGCTCATAGTCTGGATCTGAAGGTAGAATCGATCGCAAAATGATAATACTGTAAATAAGCTAGGTCTAATATAGACACACTTAATACTCTGATAAAGCAATGGTATTATGCTTTGAGTATAAGTGGGAGATTGTTGGGATTGTATACTAAAAGCATTTATGATTAAGTGTGTTCGTTTAATACACTGGTCTTCATAAATGTGTTACATCAACATAGTCACTATCTAATATAACAAACATACGATACAAACTATAATATCCTATTATCTTGCCTATAGGGATGATCATGTGGTGTGTAGGAGATCACAGAGGATCATATGAATCGTTTGATCTAACGAGATATAAACAGTATCACGGCTGAGATAGTCCCTGGATAGGCTATCGGTTTAGGCTGCGACACATCAGTTTATAAGTGAGCTTATCCTAGCTACTTGATGTGTCGGTACATCTTTATGTATTGATGGGATCAACAGTGAGATGTGCCATTCTAATTGACATATGAATGAGCCAGATCTCTAGATACTTGTTATGATCTTAAACCTAATGGAAGGCTAAGGGCATACATAAGTTGACCATACTTTGACTTGCTATGGTGGCGAGCCTTTCATATACTCTTATACCTGCATCTTAGGTGTGGCGGTTTGTGTGTGGCTTGCTTAGGCCGAACATGTAGGTAATCATATCCGCTTTAGGATGAGGACATTCCCTGAGGAGCTCACAAGGTTCATTATGCTAAACCCTGCATGTTGAATTATTTAATTCAGGCATAAGTGAAAAGGAGTGAGTGGTACTAATTAGGAAATAAGAGATTAATTAATTATGGCTAATTGTTAAAAGCCAAATTAATTAATGAATGTCCGGAACCTTAAATATGTGGATCATTCAAGTCTAATGCAACCCGTTCCAAATTACGTGGTAATAAAGGGGTGAGTCAGCATTGTTACCGTGGTGAAGGTTAAAACAATTTTTTTATTAATTAATTATGTTCTGGATTGGACATGGAATTAATTAATAAAAAGGGCCCACTTTATTATTTGCATTTGGTCCCTGGTCTGGCCCACATGATGCTCAGAGCCCATTAGGGTTAGGGTTTTGTAAAACCTAACACTATAAAAGCCCTCTCTCTATTAGATCTACACACACAACTATGTGAGAAGAGAGAGGGGCGACGACTGTTTCATTGGGGGGAAGTGATCGATTCCTCCGAATCTCTGATTCAACTCGGTAGCATATTCTCTACAGATTTCCGAGGAGCAAGAGAACAAATCAGAAGATCAGATATGTTGGAACAAGATAGCTTGGATCGATTCCACATCCAGATCTACTCCATTGTCGCCATCTTTGATCTAGATTTGTAGATCAATCGCTGGAGTTCAGTTATTACGTAGATCCATCCTTTGCAATTAAATATTAGGAGCATGCATAGGGTTCGCCTAATTTATTCAATTTGATTTGTTTTTGATAACCTAAGAATGATCCAAACGACTAAAGAAATAAATGACAACTCACGTTCTCTATTGTAGACTCAAATCCTACACTAGATGTAAAGAATTGAAGGTGACCGAAGACCTAGAAGAGTGCGTTAGTGTACTTGCAAACGCGGACATCTACCAGTTAGCAATAGATCATCCTACCTCTTTATAACATGAAACTTAGTGATTTCCAGACTACAAGTCTGAAGAGAGGACGTAGGACAGTTGAAGTACAAGCCTTTATAAATCCTTTGTCATTTATCGCTTTTTATATGCTTCAGATTTAAAACCCCACACCTCAAGTGTTGGAGTATTGCTTGGAATTAGCTAAGTTAAAGTTCTCACTAAACTAACCAGTTTTCATAACCTAAGCCAGTGGTAGAACAACCATCTTGGAGAAGTGCCAGTTTATTAAATCTTCTACTGCTTACATACGCACTCTGATTTAGGACCAACAAATAGTTCTAAAATTTATTTTTGTGAGTGCTATTGGTTTTACAAGAAAGGTGCATGAGACCAAGCAAATGGCTATTTTTTAAGATAATAATATTCCAAACAAGCCAACTAAAGGTGATGTGAGATGGTCAATTAAGTCCGCTACATATGTGGATTTGAGGACATATCCATTTGAAGAGGAGGGGAATGATGAGAATCACGGTGGTCTCAAACATGAATAATTTAATGAAGTCATATGGACTTAATTAATTATGGAAGTTGCAATTTATGATCTTAAATGATGAATCAAGATTAAGAAGATAAAAATGTATCAATATATCGTTGAAGATAATATAATATTTTATTTGTCTTGATATATCTTTATAGGATTATATATTTATTTGATTTTATTTTTTTATCAAGATTTGATTTCTAAATTTGTTAGAATATAATTTCCTAATTTGGTTAGAATTAGATTTGATTCTCTAGTATGATTAGGTTTAGATATTTATTTCTCCCTATAAATAGGGCTTGTTATTTTCATTTTTAATTCAGTATTCAGTTGAATAATAATTCACGAGTTTAATTCTCCATCTCTGAAAGCTCTTGAGTTTATGTGAATTACCTTGAAATTCAATGTTGACTTATCAACCAGACTTTCACATCTGATTGTGGCGTATTCACAAATTCTTCATTGTTTGTTAGTTTTCACCTTGGGTCGTGTATGAGAGTATTCCGACATTTGATGGGTTGTAACTAAAGGTGTTGAGTTTCTATCCATTTTTGTTCGAGTTTGTTTTTGTGTCATGTAAACTTTGTTCATGGGCTACAACTCTTAATCCATCAACGAGGATCATATAATTTGGCTCCAATGCAGCTATTGTGAAGAATCATGGATGACCCTACTCATCAAATACCTGGAAGAGGGATTACTGTTTAGCAATCAAGTAGAGGCAATGCAAACTACCAATAAAGCTACTATGTTCATGTTAATTGAGGGGAAGTTATATCGAAAATCATTTCAAGGGTCCATTCTTCATTGCATAAAGGAAAACCAAATGGAAGAAATCCTAAAGAAAATTAATGGTGAATCATGTGGAGGACATGATATGATCCTCATTGGTGTATGAGGATTGCAACCTAGGAGCAAGAGTTGACACGATGCAGAAACGACTTAAACAGAAAATTAATGGATGAACATTTAGCACTTCTAATTCGACCCTTTTCAAATGATGTATTCCAGATGAATCTTATATATGCCCCAAGAAGCTTAAGAAGTATCGATGCAGAACTAGTGAAGATGCCATAAACGGATGTCTAAGTCCGGTTGATAAGTCAATTTAGAACTTGAAGGTACTCCACAAAAACTCTTGAGCTTTGAAATAATTGGAGAATAAAACTCACGAATATTATTAAATTGAAAACTCAATTATAACAAAAGTTTAAAGCCCTATTTCTATGTTGAAAAATGAAATCTCTAATCCTAATCTAACTAGGAAAAAAAATTCGTAAGATATATCAAATCTATCAAGATATACAACTAGTATATCTGGAAAACTAAACATCTAGAAGTAAAATAAAATCTAATAAAATAAAATTTCAAAAATTAATAAAACTAAGCCCCAGTTGAATCAATTAAGCCCATATGTCATAATTAAATTAATCCATCTTGGCCCAATTTGATCTTCAACTCCGATAGGCTTCTTGAATAATTATTGAGCCCAAACTTCTTTAATCAACAACTGCAATCCATGTTTTAACTTCTTGGCCCTAGCTGTCGTCATAGGCCCACTAGGAATATGGACTAGATCTTGCTCTCCAACTGCACCTTGGGCTCTGTCATTCTCCTCCTCTTAAAAAGGATTTGTCCTCAAATCCAAGTTGTCATCTACATAAAAAATAACTAAAATCAGAAATATTGAATGTAGCAATCACATTTTACTCACCTTGTAAGTCAAGCACTATCATTCACTCTCTCCAACAGTTGAAATGGACCATCCCCTCAAGGTAACAACTTTCATAGGCATTGCAATGGAAACCTCTCCTTTTGCATATGCAACCACACCCAATCTTCAGGCTCAAACACCACCTTCTTGTGCCCTTTATTTGCTTGCTTTGCATACTACTCCGTGCAGCGCTCTATGTTCAGTCTTTTTTGCTCATGAATCTGCTTCACAAAATCAACATTTTCTGACCATCAAGTTTAGTATAGTATTGCACAGGTAATGGAGATAAATCCAATGGAGTCAAAGGATTAAACCACAAACAATCTCAAAGGGTGAAAACTAAGTAGCAGAATGAACAACACGATTATAAGCAAATCCAACATGTGGCAAGCATTCCTCCCATGACTTTACATTCTTTTTTATCACAGCTCTCAACAAAGTAGACAAAGTTCTATTAACTACTTCAATTTGACCATCAATTTGTGGATGACAAGTAGTAGATAACAAAATATTACTACCTAACTTACACCACAAAGTCTTTCAAAAGTAGCTCAAGAACTTAACATCTCTAGCAGAAACAATGGACCTAAGAATGTCATGCAATCTCACAATCTCTCTAAAGAACAAATCAACAATATGAGATGCATTATTAGACTTATGACATGGAATAAAATGTGTCATCTTAGAAAACCTATCAACCACAACAAAGATAGAATCACTCACATGCCTAGTCTGTGGTAATCTCATCAAAAAATTTATAGAAATATTAGTCCAAGTTGTACCAAGAATAGGCAATGGAGTGTACCAACCATGAGAACTAGACCTAGACTTAACTTGTTTGCAAGTAATGCAATTACTACAAATTCACTCAACATCACATTTCATGTGTGACAAAAAGAAATGTTCATGCAAAACAACTAAAGTCTTAGGAATACCAAAATGTTCCATCAAACCTCCACCACGAGAATCCAATAGTAATAACTCACGTAAAGAACATCTAGGAATGCATAACTTATTTCTTATAAACAAGTAGTCATCAATGCCTAAAATATCTTCCACTGATAGAATTCTCACAAGCAACATATATATCACAAAAAATCAACATTAGACACATACAATCTTGTCTCATAGAGGGGTTGAGAAAGCCACAATTTGAGTGATACACGAGAGCTTGTGAGGTGTTGAGGCAAGCTCTTTTTGTTCGAACTAACCTTTTATGTAGAATGGCTAAAACTTAGTATGATGATAAAGATGATGATGCTAAACTTCAGATGAAGTATATGTTAAAGATTTTGAAATATGACTATAGAAAGAGGGCGAAGTCAGGGACAGAGATGTTGCATCAACGTCTTGATGCATCGGAGGACTATCATCGTAATACTAGTAAAATTAAAAGAGGACGAATTTAAGATGATGATTATTTGAGCAACAAAAAAGATGAGCATTCCTACTTTTCAAGGAATGAATGATCCTGAGTTATACCATGATTGGGAGAGGAATCTTGAGCTTATCCTTAACGATCATTACTATTTTGAGCTCAAAAAGGTCGATTTAGCAATGATGTGGTTTACTTATTATGCACTTACTTGGTGGGATCAGTTGATGTGTGAAAAGAGGAGGTATCGGGATCTGCCAATCCTGACATAGAAGGATTTAAAGGTAGTAATGAGGAAATATTTTATACATAATTATTACAATCGTCGATTGTGTTACAAGTTGTAGAATTTGAGGCAACAATCTAAAAGTGTGGAAGACTACTACAAAGAGATGAAAGAAGCCATGATTCAAAAAAATATCATTGAGGATCGAGAAATAATAATGGAAAGATTTTGGGTTAGATTGAATTATGAGGTCCGAGAAAGATTGGAGTTGCAACATTATGAGGAGTTGGAGGATATGGTTTACATGGACATTAAAATTGAGAATCAATTCAAAAGAAGGAAGATTAAAAGTAAAGATATGAGCCACATACAAGCTAGATTGAAGATCCAAATAAATAGTTATTTCTCATTCAAAAAACATCAATCACTGGTGAAGCACAAATTGGTGACATTCAAATTTGAGTCGATGAGTTCTTCAACTCAAGAACCCAAGGATGAGGATATGATAATTAATACACCTGTGGAGAACTATGCTGAAAATAAGAAAGAGATCGAGGTTCCAATTTCACTCACTATCATTAACAGTCTAGTTTTGGGTATACAAAGATAAAGTCAAGAGACCAAGGAAGAAGACATAATAGTTTGTTGGCCCGAAATCAGAGTATGTAATATGCAGCGGAAGTAAAAATAAATATTAACTTGCACTTGTTCTCCTAAACAAATAGAACTTAATTTAGGGTACTTGAAAGACTTTAAGCTTAGGTCTGTCATTATTAGGTAAGTTTCACAGTATATACATTTCAATAGTTGGGCAAGTATAGAAGGTTTTGAAAGTCAGTTTGTGAAACTAAACAAGAAAAAAATATAAATGAAAGCAGTAAAGAACACAGGATATTTTATAGTGGTTCGAATCTAAAAATCCTACATCCACTCTTCAGATCCTTAGTCTCGATAAATCACTAAGTAAATACAAGCCTTCTTACGATCTATACACAACCCGTCGGCACTCCATCTTTCAGCCTGTTGTGGTCACTCGCTTAGGAACTTATTGCACACTTAGTCTTCAGGTTGAAGTGAGGACAACACCCGACAGTCTTCTTCCTGGTGGTTGGATGTTTACTGTTCATCCTAGAACTCAGGTGGTTGGCATAAGCCCATGAGAATCAGAATCCCAAAGTAGGAAACTTACTGCTATAAATACATCTTAGAAAGATAAATTCACCAAATAAAAGCTTTACCTAAAAAGTTTCAGCCTCATGCTAAGAGAGTGTGGCATGGAGTAATAACTTGAGTTAGAAACTCAAGTCTCATGTATAACAACACAGAAACTCAGAGAGTTTTAGCAGAGAGATGGCTAAGATATGTGCTCTTTGTTGTATGAGGATTGTTACTTTTTTGTCTAAGGTTTGTCACTTTTCATCTAAGGTTCTTCACTTCTCGTAACCATTTAAGGTTGAAGGGCAAACTTATTTATTGAGGAATCCTCAGGCATTTTGAAATTCTTCATGTTAGGCACATTAATCCAGTTGTTAGACCCATGAAAGATGTCGTCCAATCATAGCCCATACAATAGGTTTGCTCTGCTCTGTTGTGTTAGTGTACTTTTCACTAACTTTGCGTCAGACTAAGTTTTAATATGAGGAATCCAAGTTGGGACATCCTCGTACTGACTTTTACTTAGGCATGAATATGCCGAAGTCTGATTGAAATTTGATGACTTTAAATAGCTCGTGTTTTCAAGGTAGAGGCTCTTATACTGACTTCTCATAGTTAGTATAGTCAGCCCTCATACTGACTTCCCATAGTCAGTATGGCTAACCCTCATAATGACTTCCCATAGTCAGTATGGAAATGCCCTCATATTGACTTCCCATAGTCAGTATGGAAATGCCTATACTGAGTACCCAAATTCAGTCTTGGTCAAGGCCATACTTGGTGAAAACCAAGTTTCAAGTGTGTACTTCAAGCACGTTAGTTCTTGAGCATTTTCTATGCTCGGTCTTCAGCTACTAAGTTCTATTACAACTCGATTTATTAAATACAAGGATTACATTTTTAGAACTCTAGAAACTGAAAAACTGACTAAGATGGCATTTACAACATTTGACCCACCAAAACACAAAAAGTAAATGAAGGATTTATCTAACAAAAATCCTAACAATTTCCCCCTTTTTGGTGTACTCAAAGCCATCTTTAACCTACGCTGATGAGGAGTGAATAACTTTAGAGTTTCTACAATTTTGACAATTAGTCACATAAACTCAGAAAAGTTCCCCCTCAAATTCAAATTTCTACTTAAGACTTATAGATTTGGAGAGATATTACTCGATTGATTTTCAAATCATTTTAGAGCAATTTTAATCTTAAGTGCGAGAGAGTTAGAATCCTGCTGATTACACTAGCGTGTGTAAGTTTAGCATGTTGAAGAATGAAGACCTTCATTGGACAAAAAGAATTTGTCATCAACAAGTTAGTTTATCCTTTAATAATTTTCATTACAAGTACAGAGATAAACTAACTAAAAGAAACCTATACATAACTATTACAAGCCTATACTAGGCTGCTTCCGGTCTTCATGTTCTTTAAACTGGCTGCTACTATAGCCTATGCACTGAGGGGGACTGGTTTGATTTTCTGACCAGCCTTCTCAGAATCCCCTCATGTCGGCCTTCAGCAACTTTGTTATCAGAGGTCTGCTGGCCCATTGGTAAAGATATTCCAGCAACAGTGGCAAGACATGCGGGAGGCTCCTTCTCTGGTTTTGCAGCTCAGATGAGCAAGGAGAACATCCCCTATGATTGTCTTGCCCCTCTGGGCTTCTCTCCTCATTTGACTGCATGCACTGATTTCACAGTTTGTGGACATCATGCAGTGAAGAGCTCTCTGATGGATTTATATACTGAAAGCATTATGATTGGTATATTATGTACAAGGTCGATTGGTTAATATACTGAGAATCATAAATGTTGTATGTTCATCTCCTATCTGAATTAACAAACATGTGTCGCGAACGCAATTATCCTCTTATCTCGTCGATAGGAAGATCATACGGTGTGTAGAAGATCACGAAAGATCGTATGGATCGTTTGACCTAGCGAGATATAAATAGTTATCACAGCTGAGACAGTTCCAGGATAAACTGTCGGTGTAGGCTGCAGCATACGCAGTAATAAGCATCTTATCTTGGATGGCTTGGTATGCTGGTGTGGGGCACACATTGATAAGGACCTAAGTCGAGATCGATTATTTTATCTGACATTAAAAGAATCTAGATCTCTATGGCTTGACGAGATCCTAAGCCTAAATGAAGGTACAGAAGTATATGCAAATTGTGTATTACTTTGAGTTGCAGTGAAAGGCTCTAGTTGAGCTTGTATATCTGTATCTTGGGTAATAGTAGTTTGTGTATGACTGTCTGGTACTGGAACTAGGTAACCACATCCAGTATAGGATGGTGACATTCCCTGAACAGCTCAAAAGGTTCGTTATGCTAAGTCCTGCAGGCTGATTAAGTTCAAGCATAAGTGAAAATGTTTGAGTGGATTGATTCAGGAATATAAAATGTTAATTAATTAAATAGCTTGTCAGAGCTTAAATTAATTAACGAATGTCTGTAACCTTAAATGTGGGGATATACCGAGCCCATGCAACCCGTACCTCAAAACGTGGTAGAAAATAGGTAGGACAGTATTGATTCTCTGGTGGAATGAATCAATATTAATTAATTAATTATATTCTGGGTTGAATATGGGAATTAATTAATTGATAGGCCTTATTTGCTATTTGCCTTTTGGTCCCTGGTCTGGCCCATGAAACTCAAGCCCAATAGGAGTCCAGTAATTTCCTATAAATAGGCCTCAGTTCCTCAGATCTCAACACACCACAAGATCATAAGTTGCACACAGCAAACCAGAGTTTGGGAGCTGTGGTGATCGACTAAGATCTGAGAACGAGAAGGAAATTCTACTTCTCAACCGGGCAAGGGATCTGATAGAGAATCTTCACCGGATTTTCAGATCGAGTTGGGATACAGATCAGAAGATCAAATCAGGAGGATTTTTCTTCTTCTCTCTCTCCTCTTTATTTTCAAAAATAATTGTATTATTTTCATAGATTTATTTCCTCAATCTGTTAGGAAATTAAATCCTTGTGCGTGGGAAAGATCGAAGGGCATCTCCGCGCACGCGTTCTTCAGAGTTCATCGATCCAGGTATTCCACATAAACCTTCTTATGCATAATAATATAGGAACATGCTAGGATTGTTCATAGGCATAGTTATTTATTTTTGATATTCCAATTAACGATCCTTTGCAAACGGACTTCGTGATTCAGTTCACGAATCCCTTCAATTGGTATCAGAGCCAGGTTTAATTAATTGGCTCTATCGGAAAAAATAATATTGCCTATGATCATGCATGATTATTATTATTGATTGCATGCAATGGATGGTTTTTGGATTGATTGTATGTTTTTTCGTCCTCGTGGTTCTCGGGTTAATCCGCCCTTTTATATGGATTCGTTTTTCACCCACGAGATAAATCTGTGGTTAGATTTAGATTTTTAAATTGTAATTAGGATTATTCCATGTAATCTTTTATTTCAAAAATTAAATCTGTAAAACGAAGAACGAAGAACGCGAAGAACACGAAGAACGAAGAACACAAAGAACGAAGGGCCGCACGACGCGTGACAGCGCCGGTACGGTGGGAACGCCATGCACGGCGGTCAGACGCGGCGGGGCACGGCAGCAGGGGGCGCGGCCAGGTGCGGCAACGGTGCAGCCGCGCGCGGAAACCCTAGGGTTTCGGCGCGTGCGGCGCGCGCACGCACGCAGGCGGACAGCTGTGCGGCCTAGGCCGGCCAGGCACGGTGCGGCGGCTCCAGGCCAGGACCGGCGATGCGAGGGGTGGAAGGCGAAGGCGGCAGGGCGGCGGCGTGCGGCCAGGGGCGCGGGTGCGCTCGCGCGCGGCAGGCCTGCGCGACCCTGTGCGTGCCGGCGACCGTCTTCCCTCCCTCGGTCGACGTCGGCAGGCGGAGCAGGTGGTGGCGGTAGTGGCTCGGGTGGCCGGCAATGCGGGCTGGGGCGGCGACGGCCTGGGCGTGCGACCGGAACGCGAGAAAAACCCTAGGGTTTTTTGTGTGGTTCGCGCGAGCCCGATTCCGTCCTTGCGCAATTCCGGCGAGTCACAGAGGCCGACGGTGGAGAAGAAGAGTGAACGGCGGTTCGGGCGACGGTCGGGGCAAGCCGGGGCAGTGGCATGCGAAACGGGCAACGGCCGGAGGAGGCGGATCGCGGGCTACAACCATGCACGTACGTGCATGGCTGTTGCGCGACTCCTAGAGCCCTCATGGCGGCAGCGGTGGTTCGCCTGTGGTGGCTCGTCGGGCTAAATTCTCGCGGACTATTGGGCTTGCAATGTGTGCCTAGGTCTGCGATTTGGTTAACTGGCCCAGTTGTGCGATTTTCCGATTAATCAAATCTTGGAGGCCCAAATTCGGAAAATAAATTCAGATCTCAGTCCAAGTAGTGGGAGCCCAGTCGAAGATCTATATTGTTAATTCCAACTTGTAATAGTTAGAATTAATTTTTTTATTTCGTATCATGGGGCCACGAGGACATTTTTTATTTGCTTTATTATTTGTCTTCGCATGATATACATGTTTAATTTAATTGCGCAGCATACAAGCATGTTGTAAATAATAGAGCACGTTTACTGCTTTTATTTACAGCTTTAAAGCATGCTATGTGATTTATTTTATTTAATTAATTATAACTATAAATTCGGGGTTCATGCCATGCATGATAGAATTTTAGCAATGTTATAAATATGGCTACATAAAATAATCTGTGCAATTGAACCTTATGAACTAAAAATTACTAAGCTCATAATTTAGTAAGACCTCCACAAAGCGATCATTTATTGGAAGTGGGTAATTTATTAGGTAAACGTCTACATGTGTAGCTTACTTAATTTATTATTCATAAGTTTTAATAGATAGGATTTCTTAAAACAAACATTTATTTCATGTGAGAAGTGGGAGTTCATGTGTAAACGTCTACATGTGTAGCTTGCGTATTGAATTTTCATAAGTTCTCTAGGGATTGAATTAAATGAGACAACCTTATTATAGGGATCGGGTGTGTTCTAATAGATCCTTATATGGGAGGGTTGGCTTTGGTGGTAAGCTAGCTTAGATGTTATCCAGAGTATAACTCATTTGTGATGTCCCTGCTCAGTAGGATAATATGGTCTTAAGTTAGTCTCCAATTATTAATTACATTTGTCTAAGGAACCCGGGCATGGATTGGAATTAAAAGACTGAAATTGAAAGATGCAGTCTGGTTAAGTGTTTTGTTGTAAACGTCCACATGTGTGGCTTGCAATAGTAATACTTAGGCAAATTGGAGGAAACATTAATATTGCTTTATCATAAGGTTTCAATATTTAATTGTTTCAATAGTTTGCGACTATGTTTTAATTTCTTTTTTAATTTATTGTTTTCAGACATGTCTATTGCTCACGTTGTCAACCTCTTAATAACAAACCCTTTAACTGGTCCGAATTTTCCTGAGTGGAAGTTATGCTTCACGGAAATACTCTGCACTGCAAAACATGCCCATATTCTTTACATGGACCCTCTAACTCCTAAGTATTGGAACTGTACTGGTTATGAGCGAGAGTTCTATGACAGATGGGTAGCTTCTGATGGGTTTGCCCGCAAACTCATCATGAAGAGTCTGTCTAGAGAATTAATGCTCAAGTACAAGAAGTTCGGATCTACTATTGAGATATGGAGGGACCTTGTAAAGGTTTATGGGAAGGTGAGACGAACTGTTAGTTACAATCTTGTAGAGGACCTGATCTGCAAGAGGATGACTGATGGGAGTTCGTTACTTCTGCACTTTATCAGTATGATGAGAAATATGAGAAAGTACAGAATGAGAGGTGGACAAGTCAGTAAGCGGGCAGAAATATTGATTGTCCTGCACTCTCTCTCTGATTCTTATGATGATTTCATCAAGTCCCTCGGTACCAAGCGCGAGTTTACTCTTCCTGAGTTACTCTTAGCCTTGATGCGAGAGGATTCTAATCTTAGGGCATTAGAATTTGCTCCAACTTTGTCATCTTTTGACAAGACAGTTGCTAAAGCAAAGGACATGCTTAAAAGGTTAGATGAAGCTGATTTAGCAGAAGGTGTCATCAGGCCATGCAAACGCAAGCGAAGTGAAGTAGATTGTCTAGTGCCTAGCACGGGTAGACAAGGTATGTCATGTGCATGTATAACGGAAACATGTTTAGCATCGGTTTCTACCCATTCTTGGGTAGTGGATACTGGAGCTACTGATCATGTTTGTTATACTTTGCAGGGGTTCAGGCCGACAAGGCAGCTGGAGCATGACAAGATTACCATCTCAATGGACAGCGGAGAGCGAGTCTCAACAGTAGCCATTGGAGATTTTACTTTATGCTTTGAAAACAATGTTTTGATTTTGAGAGATGTTTTATATGTGCCAATTTTTCGGCGGAACTTAATTTCAGTTTCCAAGTTATTTTGTGATGGATATTCAGTTATTTTTGATAGTGGAGTTTCTATCATTGGTAATAACGGAATTATCTGTCATGGCAAACTGATTGACTCTCTATATATCATTGATTGTATGCATAAATCTTCCGTGAATGTTGCAAACTCATCCAATAATAATAATCATTTAAAGAGAAAGTTTTCTTCCGATGAGGATCAAACATATCTCTGGCACTTGAGACTAGGTCACATCAATCTAAAGAGGATCAAAAGATTAGCATGCGATGGGCTCTTGGATTCTTTCCAAGTGGTACCGCATCAAATCTGTGAGTCCTGTATAGAAGGAAAGATGACGACCAGGCCTTTTAAGGCAAGTCAGTCTCGAGCAGAGAATGTGTTGGAATTGATCCACTCTGACTTATGTGGACCAATGTCCACGCAAGCTCGTGGAGGTTTTGAGTATTTCGCCACTTTTATTGACGATTACTCAAGATTCGGATATGTCTATTTGCTTTGCCATAAGTCTGAATGCTTTGAGAAATTCAAAGAGTTTAGGACTGAGGTATAAAAGAAGCTTGGTAAGACTATCAAGATACTACGATCAGATCGTGGTGGAGAATACCTCAGTAACGAGTTCTTGCAGTACTTGTCAGATAACGGGATTACATCCCAGTGGACTGCACCAGGAACCCCTCAACAAAATGGTGTAGCGGAAAGAAGAAATAGAACTCTCTTGGAAATGGTCAGGTCGATGATGAGTTATGCAAGCTTGCCAATTTCATTTTGGGGATATGCCTTGGAGATAGCGGCCTATTTGCTTAACCTGGTACCTTCTAAAATAGTTCCTTAAACATCTCTGGAACTCTGGTATGGGCGAAAGCCAAGTTTGAACAGAGTGAGGGTTTGGGGTTGTCCGGCATATGTGCTGACAAAGGAACCTGATAAGTTAGAAAGTAGGTGTCAGCTGATACTGTTTGTAGGGTATCCCAGGCAAACGAAAGGTGGTTACTTCTATTGTCCTGAGAATCAGAAATTCGTTGTCAGTACCAACGCGAGATTCTTGGAGGATGAATATGTAAGAAACCATAGATCCAAGAGTGAAATTGTCCTCCACGAGCTTGAGGACAAAGAAGGAATTCCATCAGGAAGTGTAATGGTAAATCCACCTGCAACAGGTGAGGCTATACCAACACTGCCACTAATGCAAGGTATGGGACCAACGCGTACTGTGCCAACTACTGACACGGTTCAGATGCCTCGTCGCAGTGGGAGGGTTGTCCACCAACCCGAAAGGTACATGTTCGTGGGAGAGTCTTCTGACTTGATCCCGGAAAATGGACTAGATGATACCGATCCCTGGACATATGACGAGGCGGTATCTGATAAAGATGCAGATAAATGGCTGATCGCCATGGATTCTGAAATAGAATCCATTACGACTATGGATGTATACCAGAAAACTGATTTGCCAGATGCTTTCGAGCAATAGGGTGCAAATGGGTATACAAAAGAAAGAAAGGAGCGAATGGTGAAATTACAGCTTTCAAAGCAAGGCTGGTGGCGAAGGGTTATAGTCAGAAAGAAGGTGTAGAATATGACGAGACCTTCTCACCGGTAGCCATGCTTAAGTCCATTCGTATACTCCTAGCCATAGCAACACATAAGGACCTAGAAATCTGGCAGATGGATGTCAAAACCGCGTTTCTAAACGGGTACCTTGAAGAAGGTAGGGACATCTATATGCAACAGCCAGAAGGTTATGTGCAGAAAGGCGAAGAACATTTGGTCTGGAAGCTAAGGAAGTCGCTGTATGGACTTAAACAAGCTTCACGGTCATGGAATCTGCGTTTTGATGAAGTGATTAAATCCTATGGATTTTCACAATGCTCAAACGAGAGTTGCGTGTAACGTCTATGTGTCAGCGGAAGCGTGGTGTTCCTTGCACTTTATGTAGATGATATTCTCCTATTTGGCGACAATATGGAAGTATTGTCGGGCATAAAGGGGTGGTTATCCGAGCAGTTTCATATGAAGGACCTTGGGGAGGTAGGTTACATCCTAGGGGTAAAAGTATTGCGGGAGCACAATAAAAGGATGCTGACCTTGTCTCAAGGATCATTTGTGGATACTGTGATTGCCCGTTTCAGCATGCAAACTGCCAAGAAAGGTCTGTTACCCTTCAGACATGGCATATATCTTTCCAAGGATCAGTGTCCGGTGACACAAAGGGAGAAAGATGAAATAAGGAACGTGTCGTATGCATCGGCCGTGGGGAGCCTCATGTATGCAATGCTATGTAAGAGGCCAGATATCTGCTTTGATGTAGGCATGGTAGCGAGATACCAGTCTAACCCTGGACAGGCGCATTGGACCGCGGTAAAGCACATACTCTAATACCTGAAAAGGACTAGAGACTACTGTCTCGTCTATCAGTGTAAGGAGTTGTGCCCTGTGGGTTATACTGATTCGGATTTCCAGGCAGACCGAGACGAAAAAAAGTCCACCTCTGGCTATGTGTTTACATTGGGAGGTGGGGCCATATCATGGAGGAGTGCAAAGCAGAAGTGCATTGCGGACTCCACCATGGAAGCACAATATGTGGCAGCTTCTGAAGCTTCAAAAGAAGCGGTACGGTTTCGAAACTTCCTTCTGGAGTTGGACGTGATTCCTAAGCTGCCCAAGTCAATCACGATATACTGTGATAATTCGGGAGCTGTGGCTAATTCAAAGGAACCACGAACTCACAGAGCAACAAAACACATTGAAAGGAAGTACCATATTATACGAGAAATCGTAGCAAGGGGTGATGTGCTAGTAGAGAAGATTGATACAAGAAATAATCTAGCGGATCCATTCACAAAGGCTCTGCCTCAGAAGGTCTACGAGATGCATGTACGTAACCTTGGGCTGAGGGCAAAGCTATCCACGTAGAATGTTTGATGTAATAGCTAGATTAGTTTAGACGCGTTATACTCAGGAAAGCACCTGTATAATGCTTTGAGTATAAGTGGGAGATTGATGGATTTATATACTGAAAGCATTATGATTGGTATATTATGTACAGGTCGATTGGTTAATATACTGGGAATCATAAATGTTGTATGTTCATCTCCTGTCTGAATTAACAAACATGTGTCGCGAACGCAATTATCCTCTTATCTCGTCGATAGGAAGATCATACGGTGTGTAGAAGATCACGGAAGATCGTATGGATTGTTTGACCTAGCGAGATATAAATAGTTATCACATCTGAGACAGTTCCAGGGTAAACTGTCGGTGTAGGCTGCAGCATACGCAGTAATAAGCATCTTATCTTGGATGGCTTGGTATGCTGGTGTGGGGCACACATTGATAAGGACCTAAGTCGAGATCGATTCTTTTATCTAACATTAAAAGAATCTAGATCTCTATGGCTTGACGAGATCCTAAGCCTAAATGAAGGTACAAAAGTATATGCAAATTGTGTATTACTTTGAGTTGCAGTGAAAGGCTCTAGTTGAGCTTGTATATCTGTATCTTGGGTAATAGCAGTTTGTGTATGACTGTCTGGTACTTGAACTAGGTAACCACATCCAGTATCGGATGGTGACATTCCCTGAACAGCTCAAAAGGTTCGTTATGCTAAGTCCTGCAGGCTGATTAAGTTCAAGCATAAGTGAAAAGGTTTGAGTGGATTGATTCAGGAATATAAGATGTTAATTAATTAAATAGCTTGTCAGAGCTTAAATTAATTAACGAATGTCTGTAACCTTAAATGTGGGGATATACCGAGCCCATGCAACCCGTACCTCAAAACGTGGTAGAAAATAGGTAGGACAGTATTGATTCTCTGGTGGAATGAATCAATATTAATTAATTAATTATATTCTGGGTTGAATATGAGAATTAATTAATTGATAGGCCTTATTTGCTATTTGCATTTTGGTCCCTGGTCTGGCCCATGAAACTCAAGCCCAATACGAGTCCAGTAATTTCCTATAAATAGGCCTCAGTTCCTCAGATCTCAAAACACCACAAGATCATAAGTTGCACACAGCAAACCAGAGTTTGGGAGCTGTGGTGATCGACTAAGATCTGAGAACGAGGAGAAAATTCTACTTCTCAACCGGGCAAGGGATCTGATAGAGAATCTTCACCGGATTTTCAGATCGAGTTGGGATACAGATCAGAAGAACAAATCTGGAGGATTTTTCTACTTCTCTCTCTCCTCTTTATTTTCGAAAATAATTGTATTATTTTCATAGATTTATTTCCTCAATCTGTTAGGAAATTAAATCCTTGTGCGTGGGAAAGATCAAAGGGCATCTCCGCGCACGCGTTCTTCAGAGTTCATCGATCCAGGTATTCCGCATAAACCTTCTTATGCATAATAATATAGGAGCATGCTAGGATTGTTCATAGGCATAGCAATTTATTTTTAATATTACAATTAACGATCCTTGGCAAACGGACTTCGTGATTCAGTTCACGAATCCCTTCACTCTCTTCTATTGAGGCTAGAGCAGTCCATGTAGACTCAAAGCATAAAACATAGAGATTTTCTTTGCCTCTACTTTTGTTGTCGGAGCTGCTCTGCTCATGATTCTGATGACTTCTGCACCTTCTATACTTCTTTTCCCCCTTTTTGACCGCACCCAAAAAGGGTAGTGAGGTTATATCTGGTGGCTTGGGCTCCTTTGCCATTGTGCCAGATCGAAGGGTAATGGTGAACAAAAATGAAGTATAAACTCGGAAGGAAGGGTTCGACAGTGAAGAAATAATATTTTTAAAGAAAACAAGATGAACCCTATTTATAGCAGAAAAATGGTCATTTAAGATAAATAAATGTACTGTAAAAACATATCAATTTCTTGAAATTTGGCAACGGTTGGGATGCGTTGCCTCGCGATGCGCGTTGTGAGATTTGACTAAGGCGTTGTGGGAAGCGACGTTGTCCACATGAAAAATTCTCATTCATTAATGATTGATACGCATTTATAGCATTGTAACCGATGCGATCGCCCTTGGAAATCAAAATCCTGCCTTTCGATCTTCTATGTTGACTAAGAGCCAGTTTTTAAACCGAGAGTTGGAACTCAGTTTAATTTTGCATCCATCCTTCAAAATATTCTAAGTGTTGAAACCAAAACTTGGTTTTCTTCAACAAGTCCACGATAATTAAGAAGAATTGTCAATGTTGTGGAAGCACATACTGAGGACTCGTCCTTCATGTAGAAACTTGATTCATGGTAAGTTTCTTCTTCTATTGTGGAGCCATTGGGAACAATCTTTTTAGCACTTGGCTAGGTGGAGAACTTCATACTATGTTGCGTAGACACCACTTGAAAGGATTTTCTTAGAGATTGGTTAAGTATGAAATCTCGATGGTGAGAAGCACACTAAGTCTTGCAAAAATTGAGAGTTTGAACTCAGTTTTAATCAGTGATTGCTCATCCTTTAATGAATCTTTCTTCGTCAATCTTCTCTTTCGATGAATTGTGTCAGTGACACCATTTGTGAATAAGGGAGAATATGAGAAAAAATTGAGAGTTGGGACCCAGTTTTATTCTGCATTTACTCCTCCTCAATCAGAATCTTGTCAAACTCCAATAAACCAAGTTTGATGCAAAGCTCCTTTAATTTGGTCTCAGGGAGTGGTTTGTTGAAGATGTCCGCAAGTTGGTCTTCAGTACGAATGTACCCTACGGACACGTCCTTCTTCTCAACATGATCTCTTATGAAATAATGCCTTATGTCGATGTGCTTGTTTCTAGAGTGATGAACTGGGTTCTTCATGATGCACATTGCACTGATGTTAGCACAGTACATTGTTACATACCCAGTTTCGACTTCATAGTAAAGCAACTGTTGCTTGATCCAAAACACTTCAGCACAATAGCTTGCGGCAACATCATACTCAGCTTTGGTTGTTGATGTGGCTACTGAATACTGCTTCTTGCTGAACCAACTTACAAGCTTGTCTCTTAGGAACTGACATGTTCCACTTGTGCTCTTCCGGTCGATTATGCATCCTCCAAAATCTGAGTCTGAGTAAGCACTTAGAGTAAGCTCATCAATTTTGGGATACCACATACCTAAGGATTATGTCCCTTTGAGGTATTTGACTATCCTTTTGGTAGCCTCCATGTGCAACTTCTTTGGATTAGCTTGAAACCTCGCACATACTCAAACTGAGTAGGAGATATCTGGCCTACTTGCAGTTAATTATAGTACTGACCCAATAATGCCTCTGTACATGGTTAGGTTAACTGTTCCGCCTTCTTCATCAAGATTGATTAGAGCACTTGGGCTCATAGGAATCCTCAAAGGCTTGGTCTTCTCTGGACAAAACTTGTTTCAAGTCCTTGGTATACTTCTTCTGGTTGATGATCCTTCGGATTGAATTACTTGAAGACCCAGAAAGTAAGTCAGTTTGCCCATCATGTTCATCTGGAAGTTGCATTGCATAAGTTGGGAAATTTTTTCACACATCTTCAAGTTTCTACATTCAAATATAATGTCATCGATGTAGATCTGTACAAGAAGAATGTCTGCTCCATCTTTGATCCTGAACATTATTGTGTTGATTTTGCCTTTTTGGAAATCGTTCTTGAGGAGAAACTGAGACATCATCTCATACCAAGCTCGGGGTGCTTTCTTTAACCCATAGAGAGCCTTTCTCAATTTATAAACTTGATTTCCCTCTTCAAATCTTGGGGGCTGTTCCACATATACTTCTTCTTTGAGCTCCCCATTCAAAAAGACACTCTTCACATCCATCTAGAAAACTGTGAAGTTGTTGTTAGCGGCATAAGCAAGGAATAGTTGAATAACTTCAAGTTTGGCCACTGGAGCAAAAGTTTCATCGAAGTGGATCCTTTCGTATTGAGCATACCAGTTTGCTACGAGCTTTACTTTATTCCTTACTATGTTCCCTGTCTCGTATCTCTTATTCTTGAAGACCCATTTGGTGTCGATAACTGACTGATGATTTGGTCGATCCACCAAATACCATACTTCGTTTCTTCTGAACTCAGCAAGCTCCTCTTGCATGGCGTTGATCCAATCAGTCGATTTCAGAGCATCCCTGATCTTCGTAGGTTCTGATTGTTGAGAGATAAATCAATTAAGCAATGCGCTTCCTTATCTCGTGTGAACTACGTTAGTAACATTATCTATCACGACCTCCTTGGGATGATGTCTCAACCATTTTGGCTTCTGAAGTTGGGTGACTTCTACTAGTTGAACGAATACTCCAGGATACTAAGTATCGTCTGCTCCCAATACTGGAAGCTGAACTAAGGTTGATTCCACCATAGCTAGATCGTCTGGAACAGGAACTTGATCTTCATCACTTGGACTTGAAACTTCTTCTCCAATAGTGACTTCCACAATCTGCATTTCTTGGTCTTCTTGACTAACTGCTGGTTGAACCTCTTCAGGATGAACATCTCCATCTTCTTGTAAGTCAGCTTAGGTAGGCAACTCAGTTTTAGTTTAACCTCCAGACTGAGTTTTGTCTTGTTCTCCTGAGGTTCACCTTTGATTGATGCCTGCGATTATCGTTAGTGAACCAATGGCCTCAGCAAGGTTAGTTGCGTCGTCGGCCTTGTCCTTTGGAATACTTGAATGATCATTCACAGATCTAGCCTAAGAAACTCCATTAAATTTTCTTTATCAAAACTGAGTTTCTCACATGCATTTTTGATCTCGTGATCACTAAGTTCCAGGTCCTTTAAGGTCCTGCGCACTAAAATAGACTCATAAAAAACAACAAAGCATGTTACTTCCACAAGTCTGGTGGTCTTGTTGAGTACTCTATATCCCATGTATGAAGGGTGTCCATATCCAAGGAACACACCTTCATCCGCCTTGGGACTAAAAGTATTCAACTTAGACTTTCCATTATTATGGATGTAACATGGAGAACCAAAAGCACGTAGATGAGATATAGAAGGCTTACGACCATTGTCGTTTTGATACAGGGTTTGTGATGGCAACTGTTGATAGCTCTTCTATTCTGAGTATAGCACGCCGTCATCAAGGCTTCTCCCTAGTAGCCTTCTCTTAAGTCAACTTCAGCAAGCATAGTCCTCACTGCCTCCTTGAGTGTTATGTTTCTTTGCTCGGCAAGATCATTCTGTTGGGCGTTCTTGCGGCTGACTTCTCGTGAGCGATGCCAACATCAGCACAGAGATCCATTTGATTCTCTTCACGGTGACTCCCTTGTTGTTTTGCACTTGAAGGATGAGCTCTGGAAGTTGAATCTTCACTTCTTCTTTGCTCTTCAACAACATTACCCATGTGTATCTCGAGTAGTCATCTACTACAACGAGTGCGACCTCTTTCCTCCAATGGTGGGTGGCTTGACTGGTCCAAATAGATCAATGTGAAGTAGCTCAAGGATCCTATCTGTGCTTTCTATGATGGTTTGATACTTAAATGAAGCTCTGGTTTGCTTTCCCATCTTACATGCTCTGCAGACACCTTTTTCTTTCTTGAACTCTGCTTGCGGTAGGCCTTTCACAAGCTTGTGCTTAGCTAAGTGTCTGATCGATTGAAAATCCAGGTGGCTAAGCCTCTTATGCCATAGCTAGTTGACTCCTTCTTGAGATGAGCTTGTTGAGACAAGGCACGTGTCAGGCTTCCCGCTGCCCCAATCCAAAAGTAGAGACTTCCTTTCCTTATTCCCTAGAGTACTGTTTCCTTGGAGTCTATGTAGTTGATCAAGCAATCTTCTTCAGCTAAAGTCACCTCATACCCAGATTGGATAAGCTGACTAATACTCAGCAAGTTGTAGTTGAGGTTGGTGACTAAGAATACGTTGTTGATGGTGATTCCGTTATACTCTAAACATCCTTTGCCGATTACTCTCCCTTTTGAGTCATCTCCAAAACTGACTAGGGGTCCTCTTGACATCTTCAGTTTTGAGAGAAGATTTCTTTCTCCGGTCATGAGGGCATAACACCCACTGTCCAAAATCCAGGCTCTTTTCTTCTTCTTAAGCTGACTTTGGTGACCCTATACCTGCAAAACAAGTTAGGTTAGACGAAAGGTACCTGTGTTTCTGCGGGTCCTGCAGGGTTAGTCTTATGTATCCATCCTTTTGGAATCCATACTTGCTTCACCTTAAACCTAGGTGTCACAACTTCCTCTCCCTTTCTCTTCCTTTTGAGATAATGAATGTTATTTATATGCATGTTTGAAGGAATGGGGTGTGTGTGTGAAACCTTGCCAGAAACTGAGTTTCCTGAAATCAAATTTCTAGGAACTGACTTCCTAAAAACTGAGTTTTTTGAAACTAAGTTTCGCTTGGGTTCTCAGAAACCGAGTCCAGGGTGTGAAGTCTTCCTGGCCCTTGATATGAAAGAGTGATTGGGCTTAGACCTCGTATAGGTGTTCCTCCTATACGGATAATTTCTCTTCTTAAAAGAATTATGAGTAGGGAACCTCTGATTTCTAGAATCCGGAAATGATACTGACTTTTTATAAAAATCAGTTCTAGCTGCTGAAGTGGGTTTCCTCACATTAGGAACAATCTGCTTGACCCACTTCTTAGGCATAGCAGACTTCATCTCAGGTTTATTTGACTTGTAAGTCAAATTCTTTTTAAGCATGGGTACTGGAGTCGGTTTTGAAACTGAATTGTTCCCTTTGCCCTGATTGGCCATTGAGGAGTCTCTATCCATACTAACTACTCCTCTGCCTAACAACTTAACTTATAAACTCGAATCCTTTTTAAAATGGTGATTAGAAATATTTCTAGTTTCAGAAGTCGATCCATGATTGCTCAAAATGTTTTCAGAAAAACCTATTCCTTATTTTTTAGATGGATCTCATTGTAAACTTAGGGCTTCTGAAACATTGCTAGTGCTAGAATAAAGTGAGCAAATAAGTTTTTGATCACTAGCTATTTTCAGTTTTTGAGATTCGCATTCTTCAGAAAGAGATTTAAATTTTCAAGTAAAGTAGAATGCTCCTCTCTAAGCTTGGCTAGCTCATCACTTACTGACATCGATCCTTGGATTTCTTCAGTCAGTAATGAAACTTTAAGTTTCAGTGAGGCATTCTTGCCAGCAAAAACATTTTTCAATTCATAAAATTTTAAAAATTCTTTATTTAAAACTTCGAGGGTAACATCTTCTGAATCTGAGCAATAAGATTTGAAGTCCTCTTCAATGCATGCTATAGGAATAGAAACTGAGTTTGAAATATTTACCAAGTTTTGCGACTCAGCTTCAATTCCTTCGCCTTCATATTTGGATGCTCCTTCCTCTTATCCAAGCTTGGCCATCAGCACCAGGAATGCTTCTTGAACGGCCTCGTCATCTGAAGTATAGTAGCCATCATCATTGTTTGAGATGTCTGGCACCTCGGTTCTGGATAGCATGACATTGGCGACAACTCTGGAAGCTTTCTTCTCAAATACCCTCTTCAAGCGTTCCCTTTCGTCCTTGGATACCATCGGGCACTCGTACTTGAGGTGATTTGGGGAGTTGCACTCAAAGCACGCCTTGGGAGGTCTCTCGCTGAATTTTTGTTCACTGGGTTGCGAACCTTGTTTCTTGGCTGTCTTTCTTAAGAAACTTTGTCAGCTTCCTCATTTGCTCCTCAAGCTCTTCGATTGAGCTCCCTTCCTCCTCCTTCTGGTTGGAAGGTGTTGGCGCTGACTTTGATATAGACGTCTAACCGGATGATCTGTCAGCTTGGTAAGGCTTCTGAGGCCTTCTCTCGAATTCCTTCTTTGCATAAAAGACAACATCTTCTTTGGGATGAGTGCTGTCATTCCACACAACTTCATTCATGTTCGCCATTAGTATATCCCACTCGTGAGCTTACAGCTGGGCGAACACGTCCTTGGTCATCATCCTGGAGAGATCCTTCTTCTTCAAGCTGGTGACTTTGAAAAACCAATCCTCCTTGGGCATCTTGGAGAGAATCTTCGCGTTCATATCTGCAATCTTATAAGTTCTCCCCAAGTTTTTTAACTCACAAATAATAACATTAAATCTAGCTTCAATTGATTTTACATTGTCACCAGGAAGCATTTGGATTGATTCATACTTATCTAGATAGTTTTAAAGCTTGTTTCGCTTCATCTGATCGGTCTCCTGGCAAAGAGTGCCAAGGAAATACCACATCTGTTTGGCATTTTCGTAGGCGAGAGCTTCGACAACCAGCGACTCTGGTAGGGATTTTAGAATGAGCTCTATGGCCACTAAATCCAGCTGATAAAGAATTCTATCCTCGATCGTCCACTCTGCGTAAGGTTTGTCCACTATCTCCGGGCCTTCTGCTCCTCTGAGCTGCGTGTTTACTTTGGTGATCTTCAATGGTCCCGTGGACAGAACTTTAGCCTTCTTTGGATGGACATTCTTCAGCATTATCAGCGAGCGCTTCTTCCATATATCAAAAATTTCTGATGAATACTTTGGAAGCTTCGTAATGTGTGTCATCTCTGCGTACATAATCTTGAATGCACACATAGAAAGTAACAAAGTGCAAGGAACAGAGATCTGGTCCTAAGCGACTCAACACAATCTTGGTTTGTAAGAACCTTGGCGTGTGATACCACTTGTCGGTCACGAAATTAGTGTGTGTAATATGCAGCGGAAATAAAAATTAGTATTAACTTGACTTGTTCTCCTAAACAGATAGAACTTAGTTTAGGGTATTTGAAAGACTTTAAGCTTAGGTCTGTCGTTATTAAGTAAGTTTCACAGTATATACACTTCAATAGTTGGGCAAGTATTCAAGGTTTTGAAAGTCAGTTTGCGAAACTAAATAAAACAGAATTATAAATGAAAGCAGTAAAGAACACATGATATTTTATAGTGGTTCGGATCTAAAAATCCTACATCCACTCTTCAGACCCTTGGTCTAGATAAATCACTAAATAAATACAAGCCTCCTTACGATCTATACACAACCCGTCGGCACTCCATCCTTCGGCCTGCTGTGGTCACTCGCCTAGGAACTCCTTGTACAATTAGTCTTCGGGTTGAAGTGATGATGGCACCCCACAACCTTTTTCTTAGTGGTTGGATGTTTACTATTATTCCCAGAACTTAAGTGGTTGGCATAAGCCCATGAGAATCAGAATCCCAGACTAAGAAATTGACTGCTATGAATATATCTAAAAAAGATATATTCACCAAAGAAAAGCTTTAGCTAAAAAAGCTTCAGCCTCGTGCTAAGAGAGTGTAGCATAGAGTAATAACTTGAGATAGAAATTCAAGTCTCGTGTATAACAACACAGAAACTCAGAGAGTTTTAGCAGATAGATGGCTTAGATATGTGCTCTTTGTCGTATGAGGATCGTCACTTTTTGTCTATGGTTCGTCTCTTTTCGTCCAAGGTTCTTCACTTCTCGAAACCGTTTAAGGTTGAAGGGAATACCTATTTATAGAGGAATCCTCGGGCATTTTGAAATTCTTCCCGTTAGACACATTAATCCAGTCATTAGACCCCATGGAAGATGTCATCCAATTGTAGCCCATACTATAGGTCTGCTCTGCTCTGCTGTGTTAGTGTACTTTTCACTAACTTTGCGTCAGACTAAGTTTCAGTATGAGGAATCCAAGTTTGGATATCCTCGTACTGACTTTTACTTAGGCATGAATATGCCAAAGTCTGATTGAGCTTCGATGACTTCGAATAGCTCGTGTTTTCAAGGTAGAGGCTCTTATACTGACTTCCCATAGTTAGTATAGCCAACCCTCATACTGACTTCCCATAGTCAGTATGGCTAACCCTCATATTGATTTCCCATAGTCAGTATGGAAATGCCCTCATACTAACATCCCAGAGTCAGTATGGAAATGCCTATACTGAGTACCCAAACTCAGTCTTGGTCACGACTATACTTGGTGAAAACCAAGTTTCAAGTGCGTACTTCAAGCACATTCGCTTCTTCAATTCTCGAGCATTTTCTATACTCGATCTTCAGCCACAATATTCTATTACAACTCAATTATTCCTATACAAGGATTATAGTTTTTAGAACTCTAGAAACTGAAAAACTGACTAAGATGGCTTTTACAACCTTTGACCCACCAAAAGACAAAAAGTAAAGGAAGGATTTCTTTAACAAAAATCCTAACATACTTCATACTCTATTGGAGGATATCGATGAAGTTAAGGAAGAGATCGCAATGCCATTCGTACTTAGTGTTGTTACTAGAAAAACTTTGTGTTTACAGAATCTAGTGGATATACAGAAGGGTTTTGAATCAAAGACGAAAGTGGAGGAGAAGTTTGAGAGGGAAATAGTTCATAAGTTTGTTTTTGCAAGAATTATTATTCTGAAAAAGAAGATGTATGAACATAAATGATTTCCAGAGTTAAAACATGAAGACACGACAAACAAGCTAACCTAGACAAGCGCAAGATGGTTCATTGAGACCAGTGCAGACTTAGATTAGAGACAAATCCTTTTGAAGAGGAGTGGAATGATGAAGATCCAGGTGACATGATTTATCAATATATTTCAAGAAGATTCATTGAAGATAAGATAGAAGATTTGATTTGTCTTGATAAGGATTTAATTTTTAATTAGTTGAGTTATATACGTATTCTAGATAGATTGGGTTTGTTATCCTAGTATGACTAGGATTAGATTTTATTTCCTTGTTTGATTAGGATTAGAATTGATTTCCTAGCTTGTTTAGGATTAGAGATTTAATTTCTCCCTATAAATAGGTCTTGTTATTTTAGTTTTTAATTCAGTTTTTAGTTTAATAATATCCGGGAGTTTAATTCTCAAATTATCTGAAAGCTTGAGAACTTCAGTGGAGTACCTTAATACTCGAATTGACTTATCAATCAAACTTACACATCCGATTGTGGCATCTACACCTAATTGGCATCGATAGTTCTTCAGTCTCTTGGGGCATATATGAGATTCATCTGGAATACGTCATTTACAGGGTCAAATTAGAAGTGTTGAATTCCATCTATTGTTATTTCGTTCAGGTTTCAGTTCAAGTCATTTCCATGTCGTGCCAACCTTGTTCCTTGGCTATGATCTTTATCCATCAACAAAGAAGATCATATCAGGACACCCTAGAGAAAGAACTCTCGCTCTGAGAACAATCACTACTGGATTCTGATGACTGACCTTGAAGAATGATTTGCAATACATGGTAAGAAAATGCAGTTACTTCTAACGATATGCACCTCTCACTGGTAAACCAATAGAACCACTACACTCTAGCATTGTGTCGTGGCCCTTCTATAGTTGGGGATAGATATAGTGGGAAATTGCTGAAGGGAGCAGGACAAAAGGAGTTTGTCGTGATAGCAACCAATTATTTTACAAAGTCTGTAGAAGCCGAAGTGCTCGCTAAGATTTGTAACACAAGATGATCAACTTCATTTGGAGACATATATTACGTCTATTCGGAATATTGAGTGAAAAATAAACAAATAATGACCCATAATTGATCTCAAAGAAATTTTAAGATTACTACGCAAAAATGAGAATCCAACTCCAATACTCGATATCGCGGTAACCAAAAGTGAATGACCTTGCTGAATAAACAAACAAGACCATTATGAATATGATCAAGAGCGGGTTGAAATTGCACAAGTCAAAATGGGAAGAAGAGCTTCCCATAGTGCTTTGACGTATTGCACGACCAAAAACACAACCATAGGAGAATCCTCATTCGCGCTAACGTATGGGTCGTAGGTGGTGGCTCCAATCAAAATGGGTTCGCGTTGAATTTCTCAATGAAGAAGAGAATTTGATCAATTGAATTGGAGATTTAGAATTACTCGATGAAAATAGGAGCGAAGTAGTGCAAAGAATGACCATACACCAGCTACAGGTTTAAAAATATTATAATTATTCAGTTAGGCTAAAAAGTGGGAGAGCTCGTGTTGCACCGAGTATTTCAGAACATACATGAGCTAAATATGGGAACATTTGGTCTAACATGAGAAGGACCCTACGTGATTGACCGAGTTGTGGGAAATGGATCCTACTCCCTTCGAACGATAGAAGGGTGGGAGATCAACAATCCATGGAACATCAAATGCCTGAAGAAGTACAACCCATAAAGTCAGGTTAGTCATTTTCTCTATCTAGTTGTAAATCAGTTAAGAATGAAAACTTCTTCTAAACTATAACCTAAATTCGCAAAAGAAAAAACTCACTTACAACCGACTTGTTCGTATATCCCTACGTGTGAATAATATTTCTTCCCTCACCTGTTCACTGGACATAGTTTTTTCACCTTTTGGATTAATTCATTCTTTGATAAATCAATAACCTCACACTTTATTGTTCATTCAATTTTGTGCATCACAATCTTTGCGAAAACCCCCTCTTCACATTCCTTATAAATTAGAAAATGCATGAGTCTCTTGTTCATTACAAAAAATGCCTAAGTATAAGATAGGAGCGGGGATAAGCTATGATTAATCAGATGGGTTGGAAGAAGAAGGAGACTCATCACAATGAAGAGGCGATTGAACTGGGGATCCTCATGATGGATTAAGATGAAAATGAGATTCGTAGTATTGATATCCCGCACTTTTATTTCTTAAAAATGGCTTCACATGTCGTCACATTGAAGACCTTGCAAGTCGTGGCCACTCAGGATCTTCTAACACATCTTCTACTCGAGCTTGACTAGCCTCAAAAGGCCTAGATGACATCATTCCCTCAATGCAGGATTTGCAGACTTGATGAGGTACAGGACGGATGGAGTCCAAGATACCATCAGCCACAAATCGTTGAATCCGAGACTTGGTCTCCTACACATTGTATGATCTCCCTATCAACAAGATAAAAGGATTCCATTATTCTCACAACTATGTTTTCTCACAGATATGAGATAAATCAAATGTATACACACTTCAATAAATGTTTTTAGTATACAAATCCCAACAATTTTCAATTTCTAGTATAAGATGGAATTTAAGTTATTTTTTATAGTAGAGTTTCTATAATTTGTAATAATGTGCCATCTATCATTGATTACTGAGTAGCTCTCTATATCATTAATTGTCTCCATAAAACTTCCAATAAACATTGCTTTTATCATATCATGCGCTCAACAGAAAATATTATCTTCTCAAGATATGAATCTTACTTATATGTGATATCTAAAACTTTATCACATCAGTCTCAAACAGATCAAGCAACTCATAGATGATGGAACAATGGACTCAATCCAAACTTGTTCCTAATTGAGAGTAAAAATCTAGTTTAGAGGGTAAGATGTTGACAAGTCACATTAATCTAATAAGGACTAAACAATTCATGATAAATGAAACAATGGATTTAATCTAGGTTTGTTTCTCACTGAATGTTTACCAGACCTCTGAAGCAATTAAGTGTCGATATGGTGATATATTGGAATTGATCCGTCTTGACTAGTCTGGACTGACATTCACTTAAGCTCTAGATGGTATGAGTATGGTGCAATTTATTTAACAATTACTAAAGGTACTCATGTGTCTATTAGCTTTCCTGCAAGTAAGAATAGTTTGATTAACACAAATATTCAAAGCAGTAGTGGAAAAGTAGCTAAATAAGAGTATCAAGTCATTACGTTTAAACGCAATTGATGAACACCTCATTAACGAGCTTAGACAATACAATCATATAATTTGGGTGTTTTTCCTAATAGACTACACCAGAATTTTCATCCCGATGGTGTAGCATGAGAAGAAATAAGAAATTTTTTTAAGCATGATATGTTGATAATGACTTAAGCATTTCTACCAGATTTGGTTCTTAGATATCCTTGGAAATAATAGTGAGCTTATTGGATAATTTTAAGTTAGTGTTAAAAGTTTCTAAAAAATTATGACTATGACATATGTCTAGTAGGTCATAATGGTTTTGAGAATATTTAGTTTTAATGACTAAACAGGACACTGATAGGTTAGATTCAAGATAAGTTTGATTATACGATATTCTAGGAAGACACGAAGGATGGTTATAGTCTTGAGAATCAACAAGTTTGTTGTTAATGTCAACAAAGGATTCTTTGAGACTAAATAATCGTATTATCAAATGTGATATAGTTCTTCAAGAAATTGAAGATGTTGATGCATTTTCATTAGAAAAACCCTGTGTGAGTGTGGATGTATCAAGATTGGCACGGTATCACACACATAATTGCTAGTGCGAGGTGTGGAACCATGAGGAATTGCACCGGCTGTTGACACAGTGTCGATGCATCATTGCAATGGGAAGTTGTGATAGATTTATATCCTAAAAGCATTATGATTGGTATATTATGAACATGGTTTATGGTTAATATACTGGTAATCATTATTTTTGTATTATCATCTCTTGTATGAATTAGCAAACATGTATCGCAAGTGACTCTATTCTCTTATGTCACCGATAGAGAGATCATACGGTGTGTTTTCGATCACAGAAGATCGTATGGATTGCTCGACCTAGCAAGATATAAATGGTCATCACAAATGAGACAATACTACAATAGACTGTCGGTTTAGGCTGCAGTACAGTCAGTAATTAGTGGCTTATCTTGGTCACTAGATGTGCTGGTACTCAGATTGCATACACCACATGATCATAAGTTGATAAGCAACAACCAGAGAATTGGGGGTTGTGGAACTCGACTAGATCTGAGAAAGAAGGAATGAAATTAAACTTCTCGATAGACACAGAATCTGGAGGGAATTTTCACCAGATATCCAGATCGGAGCAAGGGATACGGATCAGAAGATCAGATCTGGAGGATCTTTCTTCTTTCTCTTCTTCATTATTTTTTATTTTTATTTATTAAAAATCATAGATTTAATTTATTTCAGGATTGAATCTAATTGCACAAGAAGGATTAAAGATCAAATTCCAACGCAACAGTTCAGAGTTTAAATTCATCTAGGTATTCTGCAAACTTCCTTTAGCATTCAACAAAAGCATGCTAGGTTAATCATAGATATAGGAATTATTTTAGACATCCAATAATCGGTCTTGCCAAATCGGATTATGCAATTCATTTTGCAAGTAAAAATCCCTTTAATTGCCATCAAAGACAAGTTCCAATTATTGGCTCTGCCAGTAAAAATAAAATTGTAATAAGTATGCATGATTATTATTATTGATTTGTTGTGAATGAATTTTATTTTGTTCCTCATATCTTCTCGGGTTTAATCCTCCCCTTTACATGGATTCGTTAAATCCGTTGTTAGATTTGATTTCAAACAATGTAGTAGGATGCATATTTCTATGTAATTAAATCTTAAAAATCAAGAACGAAGAACACAACATCACGAAGGGGTCAACAACAGCCGACTAGTGGTGCGAGACAACAACGAGCGGTCTCGCGCGGCGGAACCCTAATGTGTTTGTAGTGTGCGGTGGCAGCCGACAATTCTAGTGACAGTAGCAACTGGAAGAGAAGGCGGCGCAGTAGTGGTAGCAAGCAGCATCGATGGCGGGCATGGCGAAACCTTAATGGGTTCACACCTGCACCGCTACGTGCGGCATCATGCTTCTCTGACGATCTCAGGTTGACAAGGTAGCAGGCGTAGGCAGCGGCGGCGCACCTCCATTCGATCATAAGTTTATGCAGAAATAGGGACGACGGCAAGCCGTGTGGCTCTACATGTGGTGGCATGCCACGTCCTCCGGTGTGGGCAGCCGACAACAAGAGTGAGCAGCAGAGGCGGCAAGGGCGAACAGCAATGGCAACCCTGTGCAACCTCCAGATGTCTTTTTTGGGGCTTGCAGTCAACGGTGATGCATGGGCAGGGAAAGGAGAGGAAGGCCGGGGTGGCGACGGTTGGCAGTAGCGGCGGCGCTGCGCGCAGTGGAACTCTAAGGTTTCCGCGCGTGCAGGCCGTATACATTGCAGCCCAACTGCGGCCCTGTTGTGGCTCTCCTCCGGCATAGATGGTGGCCGGTAGGGGACCTCAGGCTTCATGCAGCAGTCGGTGAGGGGTACTGGATGGCATGATAGCCTCCAGCGATGGCTGGATCACGGGCTACAACTTTTGCGATCTTGCACGAGCTTGGATCACGGCCGGTAGGGTTTCCACGCGTGCAGGCCGTATATATTGCAGCCCAACTACGGCCCTGTTGTGGCACTCCTCCGGCATAGATGGTGGTCGGTAGGGGACCTCAGGCTACATGCGGCGGTCGGTGAGGGGTACTGGATGGCAGGACAGCCTCCAGCGATGGCTGGATCACGGGCTACAACTTTTGCGATCTTGCACGAGCTTGCTGCACGATTCTGACGCATTCTCACGGTGGTGGCCGTTCGATGGTGGCTGATCGGGCTTCCGTCTGTCGAGCTTTGTACATGCAAACCCAGTTCGTGGTGTGTACATGAGTCCGATTGTCTAAGTTTTCGAGGCCAAACAGTTCGAGGTGGCCCAGTACAAAATATCAGATTTCCAAGTCAAAGAGTGAGAGCCCATTTGAAGATTTGTATATTGATTCCAATTTGTAATAGTTTGAATTGATTTAATTTTCTCATCATTGTATCGTCGGGCCACAAGGACTGTTATTATTTGTTTTTGTATGTTCTCGTATGATATAATTGTCTATTATTATATGCGCTCATCCAAGCATGTGTAGATAATAGGAAGCATGTTTAATGATTTATTATTTACACCTTTAATAGCATGCTTATGCGATTTATTTCATGAGTTAAATTATAACTATAAATTTAGTATTCATGCTTGGCTTGATAGAATTTTAACAATGTTATAATTTCTAGTAAAATGAAATAATTTGTGCGTAAACAATAAAGTTTTAAACCTTATGAGTCTAAATTACTAAGAAGTTTTGTTTAAGACCTCCATAAAGCGATCTCTTATTGGAAGTGAATAATTCAATAAGTAAACATCTACATGTGTAGCTTTCTTATTCCATTATTAATAAGTTCAAATAAACATTTAATTCATTTGAGTAGTGGGAGCCTTTGCGTAAACGTCTACATGTGTAGCTTGCGTATTCGATTTTCATAAGTACTCTAGGATTGAATTAAATGAGACAACTTTGTTACAAAAATCGTGTGTCATGGATCTGGTGTGTATGACAATTGAGTTTTATAATAAAAATTGGCCTTGTGGTTCGCGTGCTTAGATGTTATCCAGATCATAATTCATTTGTGATATCCCAGCTCACTAGGATAACATGGTCGTAGTTGATCTCTGATTATTAATTCCATTTGTCTAAGGTACTTGACATGGATTGGAATTAAAACTTGAATTGAAAGATGCAGTCTGGTCGAGTGTTTTGTTGTAAACGTCCACGTGTGTGGCTTGCAATAAAATTACATGGGCTATTAGAGGAAACATTTGTATTGCTTTTATCATAAGGTTACAATCATTAATTGTTTTAACTGTTTGCGACTGTGTTATAATTTATTTTTTTTCAAATATGTTGTTGAGATTTAGTCTCAATAATTCGGAGTATGCTGGAAGCAATTTGCTGGAAGCAGTGTCTTGGAAGCTGCTCTGGAAGTAGTCTGCTGGAAGCAAATTGTTGGAAGCAGTCTGCTAGAAGTAGTTTGCTGGAAGCAGATTGCTGGAAGCAGTTTGCTGGAAGCAGTATTCTGAAAGTTGTATGCTGGAAGTTGTATGCTTGCATTGGGAAAAGAGAAAGGAAGTTGTCAAATCATCACTTTATCCTAGGTGTTGTAGTTCATAATGTTACATTCTCTTTAGTAGCTTCCTTGGGAAGTCTTTAAGCACTTATCATTGTTTTATTCTCCATATCTAAGAGTGAGAATAACTAACAAAGAGAATAATAGAGAGAAAAACTAGAGAGTGGAAAAACATTCTCTGTGAAGATTATACTCTATACATCCCCTTGAATCAATAGAAAAACTTTGAAACTTGCTCCGGAGTGGACGTAGTGCAAAAGCTCGAACCACTATATTTCTCTGTGTCTTTTTTCTTCTTTTTCTGCTTACTATTCATCATCTTCTTCCCTGGTTTGCTGGGTTATTCACAACAAGTGGTGCGGTGAACATGGACTTAAATCAGAGAAGAATGGGATCAGCAAAATTCGATGTAGAGCGGTTTACTGGAGTAAATGACTTCGGTTTGTGGCGCCTCAAAATGTGGGCATTTCTCATACATCAGGGACTTGCTGATGCTTTGGAGGGAGAGGCTGGATTCCCAGATACACTAATAGAGCAGCAGAAGAAAGAGAATATGGAACAAGCACATAATGTTGTGATTTTGAGTCTATGAGACAAGGTGTTGAGGCAAGTGTCTAAAGAGAAAACGGCGGCTGGTTGTTGGTCCCGGATATCAGGGTATACTTTGGCAGCGGAAATTACGTAAGTTCGTTTCTTGCACTCTGCTGGTTACACAGCTGACTGGGACCTTGTCAGCTGGTAAGTCAACTGGCAACTGAGTATTCAGCTGACTGGCAACTGGCTGGTCAGCTGATGACTCAGGACTTAGAAAATTTTAGAGTCGAGTTTGCACAGTTATAAACTGGTTTCAGTTATACTCCAGCACTTGGGTGCTGGGTTTTAAATCAGTAAGTAAATGCTGAAAGCAGTAAATAACAAGGATATTTTATAGTGGTTCGATCAACTGATCTACGTCCACTCTCCAGTCGAAGCACTGGAAATTCACTAAAGAGAGTAATCCGGTACAAGATTTCCTACGATCTATTTCCAGCTGGTAGATGCCTCGTCTACCAGTTCACTGGATCAACCGCTCCCGGTCCTTGTCCTTCTTCAACTCTTGTCAGATGGATGGAGTGCGAGCACGTCACTTCAACCTCCTCCTCCGACTAATTGGGTGTTGAGTTCTCCCAAGAACTTGACTCTTGCTGGTGGCAAAACTGCCCGTAATAACTCTGGAGCTGGCTGGCTCAAGAGCTGCTATGTTCTTCCTCGGAATGAGAAAGAACACCAAATGAGATCAATAACTCACAAGCTAGAAGCTTGGAGTCTCGTGTTCAAATGATTGACACACGGAGTAGCTTTTTGAAAAGCCTCGAAAGATTGCTTATACGCTGATATGAATGCGTTTGAGCTTTCGGTAGTTCAGGAATGGCTAAGAGTGGGCAAGAGTATTGAATGCTGTTGGATCTCACGTATTTATAGACGTGAGATTCAGATTCAAATACTAGCCGTTTGGACACATCCGGAAAAGTCTCTGTCCTCGCATGTCCTTCTGCAGGCGGCAGGTAGGAATTTCCGGAAAGCGCCATACCTTTGATCGCTTTATCTGACACAGATCTCTTTGTGTCAGAACGACTCTATTCGTCAGTACGAGGAATCGGAACTGGTGTCTTGAACTGATAGACTTTAAGGCATCCTCCTTAAAGTCATACACTGTCAGTTACTTCCTCAGACGAATCTTCTATTTGTCTCTAAGACTCTGGGAGAGCGAATCTTGAATTCTGCTGATAACCTCCGACTGGTAGATCATACTGGTGATCTTTGTGCTGGCAGTCTCTGCTGGTGACTTTCCTTAGCACAATCAAGGTCTACCAATTCGTCTGATGTTATCTCTTGGAATCTCCCGTGACTGGTGGCTTCACCGCTGGTGAATAGTGTCAGCCAGAACACATATTCTGCTGGTAAGATCTCTCAGCCTCCTGCTGGTGAAATCTTCCCAACTGGTGAACAGTACCAGTCAATAGCTCTACTCCATGCTGATGAACAGTGTCAGCATGAGTCTTCGTCAGCCGCTTGCTGGTGAGACTTCTCTCAACTGGTAAGCACATCTCATGCTGGTGAACAGTAGCCAGCATGAGTCTTGATCAGCTGCGACTTACAACTCAAAATACCTAAACAGGACTTTACATTTGAGGCTAGAGCTATTCTAGAGACAAACTGACGCTGGTTGGACTTAGGATTTGATCCACCAAAACACCAAACTAGAATCTAAGCAAGTAGCTACTGGGGAAGGGAAACTTAGCCAAATTTCCCAACACTGGTATATGGACAAAGTTGGAGGCTTTGTATATGACTAAATCTCTGGTAAATCTTCTATATCTTAAACAAGCTCTTTACTCGTTTAAGATGCACGAGGGAAAATCTATAAATGAACAACTTGATGTGTTTAACAAGTTGGTTTTGGATTTGGAAAATATTTATGTTACCAATGAAGATGAAGATCTAGCCTTATTACTGTTGAGTTCATTGCCCAAGAGTTTCTCACATTTTAAAGAAACATTGTTGTATGGAAGAGATTCTCTAACACTTGAGGAAGTTCAGTCTTCACTAAATTCAAGAGAGTTGAATTGCAAGAATGAAGAGAAGAGCTCATGTCATGCTGAGGGGTTGAATATTAGAGGTAGAACTGATAAGAGAGATTATCAGTCTCAAACAAGAACGTCAAAATCTAAATCTCGTTCAAGGCAACCAAAGGGGAAAAGTTGAGGTTGAGCAAGCTGATGTGGTTGTAGCTAATGAAGGCTATGAATCAGGGGAAGTGCTCGTGATATCAATTGAGAATTCTGAAAATGAATGGGTGTTGGATTCGGGGTGTACCTACCATATGACTCCTAACAAGTCATGGATTTATGATTATAAATCATTAGATAATGCAAGTGTCATATTGGGAAACAACAAAGCTTGTAAGGTTGTGGGAATGGGATCTGTTAGAGTAAAGATGTTTGATGGAGCTGAAAGGGTATTGCACAATGTAAGGCACATTCCTGAGCTGAAGAGAAATTTCATTTCTCTTGGAACACTAGATGAGTTGGGTTATCAAATCAAGCTTGAAGTTGGAGCTATGAGGAATTGTAGAGGCTCATTAGTGGTGATGAAAATAACCAGGAGAAATGGAATATATTCTCTTATTGGAAGTACAATCATTGGAGTTGCAACAAATGTATCTGATGACAAGGCAACCTTGTGGCATAAAAGGCTGGGTCATGTAAGTGTGAGAGAGGTCTGCAAGAGCTCACAAGGCAGGGACTCCTACTTGGAGATCAAGTGAAGGAGTTGGACTTCTGTGAGACTTGTGTGTTTGATAAGTCTCATAGAGTGAATTTTGGTACTGGAGTAAACAGAACCAAGGGTCCACTTGATTACATTCACTCGGATTTATACGGACCTTCACGAGTTAGCTCACTAGGTGGGGCAAAGTATTTTATGTCACTTATTGAAGATTTCAGTAGGAAAGTTTGGATTTACATTTTGAAGACAAAATCAAAAGCTCTGGAGAAATTCAAAATGTGGAAAATCCTAGTTGAAAATCAAACTGGCAGAAAGGTGAAGAAGCTGAGAACTAATAACGGCTTGGAATTTTGTTCCGGAGAGTTTGATCAATTCTGTAGAAATCATGGGATTGCAAGACATAAGACTGTTGCTGGAATACCGCAAAAAAATGGGCTAGCTGAAAGATATAATCGAACCTTGTTGGAGAGGACAAGGTGTATGCTCATAAGTGCTAACTTACCAAAGGTCTTCTAGGCTGAAGTTGTTACTACAGCTGCATATCTTATCAACCGATGTCCTTCAACTACGTTGAATTTTAAGACACCTGAGGAGGTTTGGTCTGGACATCCACCAGATTTTAGCAACTTGAGAGTCTTTGGGTGCATTGCATATGCACATATTATAGAAGATAAGTTGGGAAAGAAAGCTGTTAAATGTATATTTCTGGGATATCTTGAAGGAGTCAAAGGATACAAATTGTGGTGTCTGTAACCGGGTATGAAGAAATGTATTATCAGCAGAGATGTTGTGTTCAAGGAACATCTTGTTAGAAAATTGCAACATCAGGAAGCTAGACATGAAGATGTTGGAATTGAGCTGGTTGTTGGTAATCATACTACAACTGAGGTGGAGCTGTCTGAAATAGTGGAAACCTCATCTCAAATTGAAGATGAACCTGAAGCTTGTGAGCAAGCTGGGCCATCAAATTATCAGTTGACTAGAGATAGAAAGAGAAGGAGAATCAGAGCTCCAGAAAGATTCGGCTAAGCTAATCTTGTAGCATATGCATTTGTTGTGGCTGAAGAGATTGAGTCTGAAGAACCAAAATGCTATGCCAAAGCTATGAGAAACAAGGATAGAGTGAAATGGCAGGTTGCCATGAAGGAGGAATTGGATTCTCTGATGAAGAATAATGCTTGGAGATTGATTACTAAACCAAGTAATCAGCAAGTTGTCAGCTGCAAGTGGATCTTCAAGAAAAAGGAAGAAGTAGCTGGAGTCCAGTTCAAAGCTCGGTTGGTAGCAAGAGGATTCTCTTAGAGAGAAGGAATAGACTATAATGAGGTCTATGCCCCCGTGGTAAGACATAGATCCATTAGATAATTTTGTCATTGGCTGCAAACTTTGTTTTGGAGTTGGAGTAATCAAGACAACTTTTTTGTAAAGACGGGAGAAGAAAATAAAGTTTGCCTCCTGCAGAAGTCACTCTATGGGCTGAAACAATCACCAAGACTGTGGAACAAGAGATTTGATCAGTTTATGACCGGTCAGAAATTCCACAGATGTAAGTACGATCTGTGTGTTTATGTCAAGGAGTGTGCTAGAGGAGAAAAGGTTTATCTGTTGATTTATGTGGATGACATGCTTATTGCAAGCAGAGATAAATTAGAAATTGTTGCATTAAAGAAATCATTAAGCCAAGAATTTGAGATGAAAGATCTTGGTTGTGCAAGAAAGATTTTGGGGATGGAGATAGTTAGAGATAGAGTTCGTAGAAGGTTGATGCTAACTCAAGAAGGATATCTGAATAAAGTTCTTGAAAAGTTTGGCATGAAAAATGCCAAGTAAGTTTGCACTCCTTTGTCTGCACATTTCAGATTGAGTGCAGAGGGGAGTTGTAGTGACGAGGATCAAGAATTTATGAAATCTATTCCCTATTCAAATATAGTGGGATCTCTGATGTATGCTATGGTCTGTACTAGACCTAATCTGGCATATTCTATAAGTATGGTGAGCAGATTTATGTCAACTCCTCGGGTAGAGCATTGGAATGCTTTGAAATGGATACTTAGATATGTGAAGGGCTCAGTCAGTAAAGGAATGGTGTTTGAAGGCTCTAAGGTGGATCCAAATGATGCTATTGAAGGATTTGTGGATTCTGATTTTGTTGGGTGTATAGACTCTAGGAAGTCACTCACTGGATATGTTTTCAATTCCTTTTGCACAACAATCAGTTGGAAAGCAAACTTACAGAAATTTGTAGCTCTTTCGACAATTGAAGCTGAATTTATAGCTTTAACTGAAGCTGTTAAGGAAGGATTGTGGCTGATGGGGTTTATAACTGAGATTGGAATGGCTCAGACTAAGATCAAAGTTTTCTGTGATAATCAAGGAGCATTAGAACTGGCAAAGAATGATGTGCATCATGAGAGAACAAAACATATTGATATTAAGAATCATTTTATTCGAGAGGTGGTAGCTGAGGGAAAGATTGTGGTAGAGAAAGTCAGTACAAATGATAACCCAACTGATATGATCACCAAAGTAGTTCCCAGTAGTAAGTTTGAGTACTGTTTGGAGCTGATCAAACTTCAAAATTGATCTGGAGTGTTAGGGAGCAGATTGGAGCAATATTGAGACTAAGGTGGAGAATTGTTGAGATGTAGTCTCAATAATTCGCAGTATGCTGGAAGCTATATGCTGGAAGCAGTGTGTTGGAAGTTGTTCTGGAAGCAGTTTGCTGGAAGCAGATTGCCGGAAGTTGTATGCTGGAAGCTAGGGGTGGCAATTTTTGATCTGATCCGATAATCCGATACGAATCCGCACGATAATAGTGGATACAGATTGAGGCTTATCGGATATGGATCCTTATCGGATCGACACGATAAGGACACGAAAATTTCAGATCGGATTCGGATTGGATATGGATCGGATACGGATATCTGTTAATAAATTAATAAATTTTTTTAAATATAATAATTAATTAATTGATTTTGATATATTAATATAGATTTAAAGTTCTTTCAAAAACTCAAATTTCTTGGTTCTTCATTGTTCGTGTCCCATTTTATTAATTCACCACTAAAAAATATATTTATTTATCTATTAATTATATATTTTAATATTTTTTTCTTCTACTATCAAAATTTAATAACTTTTTTTTCTCAACTTCAAGTTTTCAATTAAGTTGTATCAACAACGGATTAACTAAAGGTGAAATCTTAAATTTACTCTTGATGAAAGTATTGTAGAATCTCATTAATTGTCTCAACTCTTTCATTTCACCGTGATAGATTAAAAGTATTTATTATAATTTATTTTATTTGTTATAAATCTTAAAGTTTTAATTAATATTTCTCTCCCTCAAAATTGTAAGTGGAGTATTGACGACTAAGGTGAAAGATTGATCAGTATTTAGAAATGAGAATGTTTGACCACTAGAATTGGAATTTAAGATTTATCTATGTATCTTCGGATATTTGATTGAGAATTTTAGTTTCAAATGAAGTTGCAGTTTTATTTATTATCAAACACATTATTTGAACAATCAAATATGAATATTTTGTATTATCTTATTAAATTTTTATTGGATTATAATTGTGTTTATTGAAACGGATTCTTATTGAATTAAACCGATTTGGATTCTTATCGGATCGGATACATAACGGATCATTCGGATTGGATACTTATTGGATCCTTAACGGATACGGATCGGATTCGTGCGGATACGGATTTGAGCTTAACGGATCGGATACGGATACAGATTTTACTTTTTCTTAATGGGTCGGATATGGATTTGACCTTAACGGATCGGGTCAATAACGAATTGACACGATAAGGATTCGATCCGCACGAATTGCCACCCATATTGGAAGCTGTATGTTGGACGCAGTATGCTGGAAGTGCTAGAAGTTGTATGCTGGCATTGGGAAAAGAGAAAGGAAGTTGTCAAATCATCACTTTATCCTACGTGTTGTAGTTCCCAATGTTACCTTTTCTTTAGTAGCTTCCTCAGGAAGTCTTTAAGTACTTATCATTGTTTTATTCTCTGTATCTAAGAGTGAGAATAATAGAGATAATAATAGAGAGAAAAACTAGAGAGTGGAAAAACATTCTCTGTGAAGATTATACTCTGTACATCCCCCTGAATCAATAGAAAAACTTTGAAACTTGCTCCGGAGTGGACGTAGAGCGAAAGCTCGAACCACTATATTTCTCTGTGTCTTCTTTCTTCTTGTTTTGCTTATTGTTCATCATCTTCTTCCCTGGTTTGCTGGGTTATTCACAACATATGTCTATATCCGTTGAGTCTTTAATAACTTCTCTCAATTCCGACCCATTAAATAGTCTAAATTATCCAGTATGGAAAGCAGTGTCACTAAGTTGTTAGATACTATTGAGCACTCATTTGTTCTCAAAATTCCATGTCCGATTTTGCCTACCACCATGTCTTCATGTGAGGAACACATTTATTATGACAAATGGATATGGTCAAATAAAATGGCCAACTATTATATCCTAAGTAATTTGTCAAATACATTGCGACCTCAATATGAAAATATGATATATGCACATGAGATGCAGCCACATATCAATGTAGCATATGGCAATCTCGAAGGAGCTTCCAGATCCAATCTCAACAAAGAAATTGTGGGACGTAAAATAGAGGAAGACAGTCTGGTGCATATACATGTGGAATCTCTGATTCTTCTCATGGACAAATACGCAACGTTGGGAGGTCAACTTGACATATCTGTCAAGATTGACCTGATACTCAACACGCTGCCAAAGTCTTTTCATGGTTTCAGAGCAACTGTTGATGAAAACAAGACTGGGTATACGGTTCAAAGTTTACTAGATGATCTTGTCTCAACAGAGCTTGCATTGATATCTACTAACAACCCCTCTATATAAAGGAAACGTAGGAGGAGAGGTGGATGAAGCAAGGACAATACAAGCAGTAGGAGTAAGACAAATTAATGTCTAAAGTGTGGCGAGAATGGTCATTGGAAGGTAAAATGCCCAGTGTTAGGCACGAAAGGACAAGGTACGTCATGTGCATTTATAATGAAAACATGTTTAGCATCAGTTTCTACCCATTCATGGGTAATGGATACTGGAGCTACTGATCATGTTTGTTATACTTTGCAGGGGTTCGTGTCGACAAGGCATTTGAAACATGACGAGGTGACCATCTCCATGGGCAACGGAGAGCAAGTCTCAACTGTAGTTGTTGGAGATTTTACTTTATGCTTTGTAAACAATATTTTGATTTTGAGAGATGTTCTATTTGTGCCGGTTTTTCAGCGGAACTTAATTTCAGTTTCCAAGTTATTTATTCAATTATTTTTTATAGTGGTGTTTCTGTCATTGGTAATAACAATGTTATCTATTGTGGAAAACTAATTAACTCTCTCTATATCATAAATTGTTTGCATAAGTCTTCCATGAACATTGCGTCTAGCTCATCCAATAATAATATTCATTTAAAGGGAAAGTTTTCTTCTTCCAATGAGGATCAAACATATCTCTGGCATTTAAAACTCGATCACATCAGTCTAAAGAGGATTAAAAGACTAGCAGATGATGGTGTCTTGGATTCTTTCCAGGTGGTACCTCATCAAGTCTGTGAATTCTATACAGAGGGTAAGATGGTGACCAAGCTTTTTAAGTCAAGTGAGGTCAAGCAAAGGATGTGTTAGAATTGATCCACTCTGATTTATGTGGGCCAATGTCCATGCAAGCTCGTGGAGGTTATGAGTACTTCATCACATTTATTGACAATTACTCAGGATTTAGATATGTCTGCTTGCTTCGCTACAAGTCTAAATGCTTTGAGAAATTCAGAGTATTCAAGACAGAAGTAGAAAAGAAGCTAAGCAAGACTATCAAGACACTACAATCCGATCGTGGTGGAGAATACCTCAGTAACAAGTCCTTGCAGTACTTGTCAGATAATAAGATTACATCCCAGTGGAGTGCACCAGGAACCCCTCAACAAAATGGTGTAGCAGAAAGAAGAAATAGAACTTTTTGGAAATGGTTAGGTCTATGATGAGTTATGCAAAGCTTGCCAATGTTGTTTTGGGGATATGCCTTGGAAACAACAGTCTTTTTGCTTAACCTGTTACCTTCTAAACAAGTTCCTAAAACTCCTCTATAACTCCAGTATGGGTGAAAGCCCAGGTTAACCAAAATAAGGGTTTGGGGTTTCCAGCCTACGTGCTGACAAAGAAACTTAATAAGTTAGAAAAAAGGTGTAAGCTAATACTATTTGCAAGATATCCTAGGTAAACGAAAGGTGGTTACTTCTATTGTCCTGAGAATCAGAAAGTCGTTGTTAGTACCAACATGAGATTCTTGGAGGATGAATATGTAAGAAACCACAAGTCAAAGAGTGAAATCATTCTCCATGAACTTTGAAATGATGCAGCGTTTCCATCATGAAAGTCCCATGTTGTGGTAGATTCACTTAGTACTGGTGAAGGACTGCCAACACGGCCACCAATGCAATACATGGAATCACAGAGTACTATGTCAACTACTGACACATTTTAGATGCCTCGTCACAGTGGGAGGGTAGTTCGACAATCAGAAAGGTACATGTTCATAGGAGAGTCTTTTGACTTGATCCCAAAAAATGGATTGGATGATACCGCCCTATAGACATAAAATGAGGCGGTATCTGATAATGACACAAACAAATGGAATGCCGTCATGGATTTTGAAGTAGAATCTGTAACTGCTATGGACGTATACCAGAAAAGTGAGCTGACAGATGGCTTTCGAGCCATAGGTTGCAAGTGGGTATACAAAAGATAGAAAGGAGCAAGTGGAAAAATTACGGCTTATAAAGCCAGGTTGGTGGCGAAGGGTTATAGTCAGAAAGAGGGCGTAGACTATGATGAAACCTTCTCACTAGTAGCCATGCTCAAGTCCATTCAGATACTCCTTGTCATAGCAACACATATGGACCTAGAAATCTGGCAGATGGATGTCAAAACTGCGTTTCAAAATGAGTACCTTGAAGAAGGTCGTGATATCTATATGAAACAACAAGAAGGATATGTGCAAGATGACGAAGAGCATTTGGTCTGGAGCTCAAAAAGTCCTTGTACGGACTTAAGCAAGCTTCACGGTCATGGAACTTACGTTTCGACGAAGTGATTAAATCCTATAGATTTTCATAGTGTTTAAATGGGAGTTGTGTGTACCATCTATGTGTCGGTAGAAGCGTGGTATTCCTTGCACTTTATGTAGATAATATTCTCCTATTCAGTAACAATGTGGAGGTATTGTTGGACATAAAAGGATTGTTATCCGAACAACTCAAGATCAAGGATCTTGGAGAATTCGGATACATCCTAGGTGTTAAAGTCTTGCTTGATTTCAATCAAAGGATGTTGGCATTATCTCAAGCTTCGTATGTGGATACTGTGATTGCTCATTTTAGCATTAAAACCGCCAAGAAAGGCTTGTTGCCTTTCAGACATGGTGTAAATCTTTTGAATGATCAGTGTCCTAAGACACAAAATGAGAAAGATGAAATGAGTACGATTCTATATACTTTTGAAGTCTGAAGTCTCATGTATGTTATGCTATGCACGAGACTATATATCTGCAATGTCGTTAGCATGGTAGCGAGATATCAGTCTAACCCTGGACATGCACACTGGACTCTAGTAAAGCACATTCTCAAGTATCTGAAAAGGACAAGAGACTATTGTCTCATTTTTCAGTCTAAGAATTTGTGCCCTATGGGTTATACAGATTCAGATTTCCAATCAGATCAGGATGAAAAAAAACCTACCTCTGGGTTTGTGTTTACTCTAGGAGGTGGAGCCATTTCATGGAGGAGTGCAAAGCAGAAATGCATTGCAGACTCCACCATAGAAGCTGAGTACGTTGCAACTTTAGAAGCTTTAAAAGAAGCAATATGGCTCCAGAACTTCTGTTTGGAGTTGGACGTGATCTCTCATTTCCCCTAGACTATCACTATATATTGTGATAACTCTGGTGCAGTGGCAAATTCGAAGAAACCACAAACTCACAAGGCAACTAAACACATTGAGATGAAGTATCATGTCATACGAGAAATTATATCAAGGGGTGATGTGCTAATTGAGAATATAGACACAAAGGAAAATCTAGCAGATCCATTAACAAAAGTCTTACAGCCACATGACTGTCTATGTAATAGCTAGATTAGTATAAACACATTGTTTACTCTAGAAAGCACTTGTATAGTGCTTTGAGTATAAGTGGGAGATTGATGGATTTACATACTGAAAGCATTATGATTGGTATATTATGAACATGGTTTATGGTTAATATACTGGTAATCATTATTGTTGTATTATCATCTCATGTCTGAATTAACAAATATGTATCGCAAGCGACTCTATTCTTTTAACTCGTCGATAGGGAGATCGCACGATATGTTATATATCACTGAAGACTGTATGAATCGCTCAACGTAACAAGATATGAATGGTTATCAAAGGTGAGACATTACTATAATAGACTATCGATTTAGGCTGCAACACAGTTAGTAATTAGTGGCTTATCTTTTGTCGCTAGATGTGTTGGTACGTTTGGTACGTATTGATAGAACCTAGCCGAGATCAATTCTTTTATCTGATATTAAAAGAATTTTGATCTCGATGGCTTGATGATATCTGAAGTCTAATGAAAGTTCAAGAGTTATACACAAGTCTGTATATCACTTTGAGATGCTATGATGGAGAGTCTTACATGTACTTGTATATCTACATCTTGGGTGGTAACAGTTTGTGTATGACTTCTAGTTATGTAGTTAGGTAACTATATCCAGTATAGGACGGTGACGTTCCCTAAGAAGCTAAAAAAGGTTCACTATGAGGAAGTCTTGTTGACTGATTAAGTTCAAGAATAAGTGAAAATAAATTGAGTGGTATAACTTAGGAATAAAAGACGTTAATTAATTTGTAGGGTTTTCAGAGCCTAAATTAATTAATGAAGGTCTATAACCTTAAATATGGGGATATACCCAGCCCATGCAACCCGTTCCTCATAACATGGTAGCAAAGAGGTAGGACAATATTGATTCTCTTGTGGCATAAATCAATATTAATTAATTAATTATATTCTAGGTTGAATATGAGAATTAATTAATTGATAGGCCTTATTTGCTATTTGCATCCAGAGAATCGGGAGCTGTGGAACTTGACTAGATCTGAGAAAAAAGGAAGGAAATTCTGCTTCTCGATAGGCATGGAATTCGGAGGGAATATTCACCAGATATTCGAATCGGAGCAAGGGATACAGATCAAAAAATCAGATATGGAGGATCTTTCTTCTCTCTCTTCTTCATTATTTTTTATTTTTAATTATAAAAATTAGAGATTTAATTCTGATTATTTCTGGATTGAGTCTTATTGCGCAAGAAGGATTAAAGATCAAATCCCTGCGCAACAGTTCATAAATAAACTTCATCCACGTTTCCGCAAACTTCCTTTTGCATTCAATAGAAGCATGATAGGTTAATCATATACATAGGAATTGTTTTAGACATCTAATAATCAGTATTGGCAAATAAGATTATGCAATTCATATTGCAAGTAAAAATTCCTTCAGGTTGTACTTCTTACAAGATTTTTTTATCCGGTTGATATCTGTAACGCCCCAATTTTCGTAGAAGTAAAATAATGGACAATGATTGCATAAAATGGGCACGCCACTTTTATTTAAATAAAACATGAAAGAAAAATTGTTTTCATTTGAAATTAAATGTAAAGAAAATTAAATATTTATTCAAAATCTTCTTTCATCATCTCCACCTCCAGCACATCGCCTCGCCTTAACCTGAAAATTTTAATAACTT
>JAPKLW010000063.1:997518-1035422 GCA_026898455.1 Plectranthus barbatus | reverse complement strand
CACCTCCAGCACATCGCCTCGCCTTAACCTGAAAATTTTAATAACTTGGGGTGAGGGTTATTAGCTCAGTGGTGCAAAAGTTTATCCAAGCTATACAATTATAACAAGGTAAATGTAGGTAGTTTTTCGATTATATAGAACACATAGGAAGCCCGTCGGCTTATCTTGTGGTTAGTCCGTCAGCTAAATCGTAAGTACCTACATAAAACCATAACAAAGATAAACTTGAATGTACCACATATAGATCCCCACCTTAACTTGAATTTGCTTGGAAAGATCGTATTTTAGTTAGTTTCACGCGCCGCCTAGATAATAATAATAATAAATAATAAAGTAAATTAAAATGATTGAATAAATAATAGCATGATGATAATAAATATCCTAACCCAAAATAATGCCCAACCCAATTAAATAAAATACCTCGGCCCAACACCCCTAGCCCACATAACAAAATAATAAGCCCCAACACAACAAAATAATATGGCCCAAAATAATAAAATAATCCAAAGATTAATCTTTAAAATCTCCCATACAAACCTCCCCCTTCCCCAGTCGCAACATAATTTCCCTACATCCTCTCTCTCTCTCTCACACCCCCTCCACCCGACGGATTGCCACCGGCGGCCGCCCGCCTCTGATCCCAGCCACAGCGCCCCTCCGTCGTGGTGCCGCTGCAGCGCTAAGTATTCTCCTGCGCGGCGATGCTACCCCGTCGTGCAGCCAACTCTTTCGCCCTCTCACTGCAACTCCCCTTTCACTCTCACTAACCCATTTCTACTGCAGTAGAAGAAAGAAAAGAGTCCCAAGGTATTACTACCTTAATGTTGAAGATGGAAGCTGATTTGGTGATTTTAGAATGGCAAACTGAGGTGGATTTATAGTGTGGAGAAAGGGGATTCAAAGGCCTGCACAATTTCTGAAATACTTATTCCAATTGAAGAATGAATTGATGGTAGAGTAGTGGTGACTTGAAAAGTCCCAGAGAAGCGTTTCTAATCGTTGAAGAATAATAATGTGGTGCAGAAAATATTATTGCATCATAAAAATATGAAATAATAATAAAAATGAAATTTATGAAATAATAGAAATTCTTGGCTTCAATTATAAAAAAAATATTTGGAACAATTAATTGATATTGGGATTTAAGCAAAATAGTTCTTGCACCAATTAATAGTAACTTGAACCTTAAAAATATTTTGGCTTTATGAAAAAATTTGGCATGTGGCTCAAGAAAATATACACCCACACGTGTACACTTAACTCAATTTAAAATTTAAAAAAAATGATTAAATTAAATAATAATAATAATAATTTAAATCTAGGCGTGACTTATTGGAACGTAACTTAAATAATTTGCATTCATGGTTAGAGAATGTAACAATTATTGAAAAAAAAATATTTGGTTGTTACATTCTCTACCTCTTAAATTAATTCCGTCCTCGGAATTTAATTAACTCCCCCCATAAAACTGCAGACACATAGATATTAATTGCGAGCATGCCCACGACTCCTTGACGAATCATTAGTATGTTTGATTTCGGATTTCTCCAAGTTCAAGCGTGTGGCAACTGCTTGAGCTCTTTCCACTAACTCTGAAAATGTGGTCGTTTCTACATGACCAGCTAGGATTCCTCCAATCTCTAGTCGCAGTCTGTACTCGAAGTGCCAAATCTTGTCCTCTTTTGTCGCTACCAATTGTGGAGCATATCGTGACAGACTGTTGAAAGTTCTCTCATAATCCAGAACAGTCATCTCCCCTTGCTCTAAATTCATTAACTCCAATTCCTACTGCATGCGATAAGCCCTTGGGAAGAATTTTCCCATCACCTTTGCCTTAAAACCTTCCCAGATTAGGTTCTGTCGGAGTTTGTTCGACATATGGCGCATTTTTGCCTGCCACCAATGCCCCGCATCTTCTGTCAACTTAAAAATTGCACAAGATACTCTTTCAGCATCGCTGCAATCCAGATGTTCAAAGATTCGCTCCAACTCGAAGATCCACTCCTCAGTGACAAGTGGTCATTCGTTCCCTTTCAATTTAGGGGGTCCCATCTGGCGGAACTGGGAAACAACAAGGCTTCGCTCATTTCTTTGGTTCTGACGGGGCAACACTTCCCCTAAAGCTTGGGCTAAATTTTGGACAAACTCCTCTCTATCCTGTCTCGATGTGTTCATTGAATGTGATGCTTCGCTAGCTGACATCTCCTATTTGTAAGTACTATTAGTTATTTTGGAAATAAAAACAAAACAAAAAAACAATAATAAACTCTTTTATTGAATGAAGACAATATTATTTTAGCATATCTAAGAGACAAAAGAGATATATATATATATATATATATATATATATATATATATATATATTTAAAACTTCTATGGGTCATAGGCCGCTCCACTGGACTCAGTTACGCCTTCCATTCCATCCCCACTTAAACTTGTTTGCTCATATTCGTCTCCAATTTCCTCTCCATACACTTGGTTACCCCACCATGTTAGGAGATCTTTCAGCAATAACCTCATGTTGAGCCTAGCACCTAGGTCAGCTTCGTATGTGTAGTATATATTAAAGAGGTTCCTAGCTTTAGAAAACATGATACGGGGAACTTTTTCAAGCAACATGAACCCAACATCCAGATTCTTTCGCACACCATCCACTTCCTTGAGTTTTCTCCACATCTTTGCGAATCTCCTAAGGTTAACTCTAACTCCATCATTCTTGTTCCACTTGAAGGATCTTAACTTTTCCCATAAAATGTCAGCACGGGTCACCAACACGGTGCGATATGCTTGAGCTTGACCTCTATAGGTTCCCGTAGATCCTCTTTCCATCTATCACACAGTTCATGGGGTGTAATAAAAAATTTATCATGCATCATAAATATAGTATAATACCTTTATCTTCGAAGTGTTATGGCCGGCGAGATTATGATTTTTTTTAAGGGAAACTTTTTTTTTAGCGGAGTCTACAGATTCGTAAACCCGCTCTGATACCAAACTGTAACGCCCCAATTTTCGTAGAAGTAAAATAATGGACAATAATTGCATAAAATGGGCACGCCACTTTTATTTAAATAAAAGTTGAAAGATAAATTTTTTTCATTTGAATATAAATGTAAAGAAAATTAAATATTTATTTAAAATCTTCTTCCATCATCTCCACCTCCAGCACATCGTTATTAGCTTAGTGGTGAAAATGTTTATCCAAGCTATACAATTATAACAAGGTAAATGTAGGTAGTCTTTCGACTATATTGAACACATAGGCAGCCCGTCGGCTAATCTCGTGTTTAGCCCGTCGGCTAAATCGTAGGTACCTGCATAAAAGCATAACAAGGATAAACTTCCCCACCTTGACTTGAATTTGCTTGGAAAGATCGTATTTTAGTTTCTTTCACGCACCGCCTAGATCATAATAATAAATAATAAAGTAAATTAAAATGATTGAATAAATTATAACATGATGATAATAAAAATCCTAACCCAAAATAATGCCCAACCCAATTAAATAAAGGGAAGGTTGGGTTAGGCAGACCTAAACGATTTAGGCGAGTTTTATCCATTAACCAAGCCCAAACCCATATAATATATCCTAATTGGGATTAATAAACCCTATTTGGGATGGGTCAACCCATTTGGATAGGATAAAACCCGCCTAAACCGTTTAGGCCTGCCTAACACAAGTTTTTGCCTTAAATAAAATACCTCAGCCCAACATCCTAGCCCACATAACAAAATAATTAGCCCAAACATAACAAAATAATATGGCCCAAAATAATAAAATAATCCAAAGATTAATCTTTAAAATCTCCCATACAAACCTCCCCCTTCCCCAGTCACAACATAATTTCCCTACATCCTCTCTCTCTCGCTCGCACCCCCTCCACCCGACGGATTGCCACCAGCGGTCGCCCGCCTCTGATCCCAGCCACAACGCTCCTCTGTCGTGGTGCCGCTGCAGCGCTGCTTCTTCTCCTGCACGACGATGCTACCCTGTCGTGCAGCCAACTCTTTCGCCCTCTCACTGCAGCTCCCCTTCACTTTCACTAACCCATTTCTACTGTAGTAGAAGAAAGAAAAGAGTCTCAGGGTATTACTACCTTAATGCCGAAGATGGAAGCTGATTTGGTGATTTTAGAAAGGCAAACTGAGGTGAATTTATAGTGTGGAGAAAGGGGATTCAAAGGCCTGCACAATTTCTGAAATATTTATTCCAATTGAAGAATGAATTGATGGTAGAGTAGTGGTGTCTTGAAAAGTCCCCAGAGAAGCGTTTCTAATCGTTGAAGAATAATAATGAGGTGCAGAAAATATTACTCCCCTGTCCCTTGTGATTAGTCCCCAACACTTTGGGCACAATAACCAAGGGACAACAGGATTAAGGGTTTTAATTATTGATTACTGTTCATGCAATTACAATTTCAAAAATGGAGCCAAAATTTGGAGCCAAATTCCTGACTTTCAACACAAAAAATTCAAGGCAACTGTTAACAATCTGGAGCCAAAAAACAGGAGCCAAAATTACAATTTGAAATCAAACTCTAAACTATAAATACAGCAGCATAACTACAAACATACATTACCAACCAAATTCTCAAAAAACAATGGGATTCCATAAAGATTTATCAAAAGAAACAAAGCAAGAAATCCTGCATTTTCTCCTTGCTAACAGCAAAGAGGGTGTGCCACTAAAAGGGAAGATGAAGGAAGCTGCCATGCAATACAAATGTTGTAGGAAGACAGTGTCAAGGCTCTTGGAATCTGCAAAACATCAAAGAGCAAGCGGTGAAGTTATAAAAGCAGTGAGCAACAGAAATGGAAGAGAAAGACAACCCAAATATGAGCTCAATTTACAGAAAATTGAAGAGGTACATTATCAAAAAAGAGGTACAATTAGAGCACTTGCTAGTAGCATTAATGTTCCAAAATCAATTGTGGGAAGATGGGCTAAGGAAAAACTGATCAGAGCTCACACAAATGCTATAAAACCAGACTTGACAGCTCCTAATAAACTGTTAAGGATGAATTTCAGTTTGCAAGTCATAGAATTTGATAATGCTTTGAACATTCTTAAGTTTAGACCTATGGAGAATGTTATTCTCATAGATGAAAAGTGGTTTTATCTTACAAAGAATACCCACAGATACTACATGACACATAATGAAGCAGACCCACATAGGACATGTAAAAGCAAGAAATTCATTCCGAAGGTGATGTTTATGTGTGCTGTATGCCGCCCCATATTTTCAGAAAATGGGAGTGTTCTTTTTGATGGGAAAATAGGAATTTGGCCTTTTACTGAAGAGGTTGAAGCAAAAAGAAACAGCAAAAAGAGGCCAGCTGGAACTATAGAGTTAGAGTCTATAACAAAACAAGTGATAAAGGATTGTTTGATAAAACAGGTAACAAGTGTAGAATTTCTTTGTTGTTATGCATGTAAAAATGAGTTAATTCTCATAAAACCTCTCTGATTTTCAGATTCTAATAGGAGTACTACTTATGCATGTAAATTAGGATTGTTGTTCAGTTTTTCAAATTGTAATAGGAGTAATTCTTATGCATTTAAGTTAGGATTGTTGTTCAGTTTTTCAGATTGTAATAGGAGTAATTGTTATGCATGTAAGTTAGGATTGTTGTTCAGTTTTTCAGATTGTAATAGGAGTGCTGCTGATTTTCAGATTCTAATGTTATTTTTCAGATATTACCATCAATCAAGTCTAAGTGGCCTGAATGGTTAGGTAAAACCATTTACATCCAACAAGATAATGCAAGGCCCAATATCAATGACTATGATTCAGACTTTAGAGCACATGCAGATTCAGATGGATTTCAGATTTCATTGGTGCAGCAACCACCAAACAGTCCAGATGTCAATGTGAATGATCTAGGGTTTTTTAGGGCTATACAGAGCCTACAACAACAGCATGCATGCAAGGATGCAAATGAACTAGTTAATGCAGTGATAACATCCTTTAACACACTAGAACCTATGACATTGAACAAGGTTTTTCTGTCTCTACAGTCCTGTTTAGTGGAAATATTGAAGGTTAAGGGTTGTAACAGCTACAAGCTGCCACATATGAAGAAAGATGCTCTTATATTGCTTAATCAATTACCAAGGAACTTAGAATTGCCTATGGAATTGGTTAAGGACAACATATCCTACTTAATTGAAGAAGGGCAGACAAATGGGATAGAGAAGTTGATTGAAGATTTGGGAATGCAAATAGTCAGCTAGAAAGCATAGATAATGCTTCAGTTTTTTGTAAAACAATTCCATGACTTGCTTTTTGTATAGCATAGGTATGCTTATTGTATAGCATAGGCATTATTAAGAATTCTGTAAAACTGCCACGTAAGTTAATTTTGTAAAGCATAGGCATCAGTTGAATGTTTTTAAAGCATTATCATGGCTTGCAAAAATTGAAACTTTAACCAAAATCAGTTTAAAGAAACCGCTTCAAATCGGCCAAACACATTTCACACAAATGGTGGATCATAAATGTATTCAGAATTTTTTTAAAAAAAGAATGTGTGAACAATTTGCCATCATCTCAGCACAATAGCCTCAAAAATCCACAATACATTTGCAAACTTGAACCATAATCATAAGCAACATATGCATAAGCATAACCATATGCACAGGGACAAGGGAAGTCACATTCCAACCATAACCATTCTCAGAAAACCATACACATATGAACAGGGAAAAACTTCACATGCTCGAACATTATAAAAAGCCACAGTCCAACTATAACCATACTCCGAACACCATAAACATATGAACAGGGACAAACTTTACATGTTCGAACATTAAATATAGCCACAGTCCAACCAGAATCATTCTCAGAAAACCATAAACATATGAACAGGGACAACTTCACATGCTCGAACATTAAAAATAGCCACAGTCACATGTTCAATAATTAAAAGTGTCAAGGATAAGAGTTCACCGAATATCTGGAAATTGGATTTTCCAGAACATCCGAACCACCTCCAACCTCGGTTCGAGAGGGAATCGAGCTTCATGCGCTGAAATCGCCACAGTCGCCATGTCCATTGAGTAAGGCCCGCTCAGAATCGACTTTTGATCCTCCGTGTCAGGGATGTTGGCAAAGGGCGAATCCTCTGTCTTGTCGACCAACCACGAATCCTCTTGGACAGCGGCAACAACTCCGATTGGGGAAGACATTAGGCTAAGGGGCGACTCAAAGTCGGAGGTCCTGTTCTGGATAAGGGAGCCAAGGCTTAAGCCTTCGTCGGTTGACCAAACATCTCCCCCCAGGGTTTCAGCACCAGCAACATCGATCGAGGACGGGGGCAACAAGGGCAGGGGCGATTCGTCAAGCGATTTCTTCATTGCGGTTAGGACGAGCAGAGAAAGAGAACGAGCAGCGGATGAGAGAAAGATATAGGGATAGAGAGCAAGCAATAGACGAGGGAAGGATAGAGGGACGGGGGACGAACAACGAAAGAGGACGGCAGTGGATGGGGTGAATCGATTTAGGGTTTCAGCATTAGAGAGAACGAGCGGCGGATGGGGTGGGGATGTGTTTAGGGTTTTTTGTGAATGTGAGAGAACGAGCGAGGGGGGTTTGTTTTAGGGTTGGGGGTAGATTAGGAATAAAAATTAGGATTTAAATAATTATGTTTAGTGTTAAATTTCCTTAATTTTTTTTCTATTTTCGGTAAGGGGACTAATATATGGGGCGGACGAATAAGGAAAGAGGGACTAATGAAGTGGGACGGAGGGAGTACATCATAAAAATATAAAATAATAATAAAAATGAAATTTATAAAATCATAGAAATTCTTGGGCTCAATTATAAGAAAAATATTTGGAACAATTAATTGATAGTGGGCTTTAAGCAAAATAGTTCTTGGACCAATTAATAGTAACTTGAACCTTAAAAATATTTTGGCTTTATGAATAATTTTGGCATGTGGCTCATGAAAATATACACCCACACACGTACACTTAACTCAATTTAAAATAAAAAATGATTCAAATTAAATAATCATAGTAATAATTTAAATCTAGGAGCGATTTATTGGAACATAACTTAAATAATTTGCATGCATGGTTAGAGAATGTAACAATTATTGTAAAAAAAAATAAATTGGGTTGTTACAATATCAGCCCCGAAACTGCAGTGAAGCAATATCTGACAAGGATATAGACAAGTACTGTATCATCATAAATGTTGTGATGGAATTCATTATGGTTATGGTTGTATACCAGAAGTCTTGACTGTCAGATAGCTTCATAGCTATAGGCAGTGAGGAGGTATACAAGGGATATGCAGGAGCGAATGAAAATATAATTGTTTTTAAAGTAATGGCTTGTGGAAAAGCATTATAGTTAGTAAGGAAGCATAGACTATGATGGATCTTTTCACCAGTAAGCCTTGCTCAAGTTCATTCGGATACTCTTGGCCATAGCAGCACTTGGGAACCTAGTAACGTGGCAGTTGAAATGGCTAGAAGATTATGTGCAGTAAGGTGAGTAGCATCTTTTTTGGAAGCTTTGGAAGTCCTTCAATAGACTCAAGCTTACTAGTCATGAGACTTACATTCGCATGATGTGATCAAATCCTATAGATTTTCACTATACATGAATGAGAGTTCTAGGTCCTGATCATAAGTCAGCAGTAGCGTGGTGTATCTTGCACAGTATGTAGATAATATTCTCCTATTTGGTGATAATGTGGAGGTATTATCAAGCATACAGTGATGTTATCTGAACAGTCACAGATGTTGAACGAAAAGGATGCTAGTACATCCTCAAGATCAAAATCTTTCATGTCTGCAAAAAGAGGATGTTAAATTTGTCTGAAATGTTCTACATGTTTACTATATAAAATCTAGTATCTTGCTATGCGGCTAGCATAGTTGGAGGATATCAGTCTTAACCCTAGCAGGCACAATGTGGTCGAGCATATGTGTTGTGGGTTATGATTTGGGTCTCCAAGTGGACTAGATCATAATAATTTCTTACTCTAACTATATGTTCACATTGGATAATAGAATCATATAATGATAGAGTGTAAAACTATCGAGTTTTATGGAACTCTACCATAGTATAGTATATGGTTCGGGTATTACAAATTAGAATTCAGTAATGGTCATTAATTTGCATATAGTATCACTAGTTTAAATGATAGTACTGGTGCAATTGCAAATTTGGGAAACCTAGAATTCACAAAGTGATGTAACATATAGTGTTAAGTGCCAAAATAAGAGAAGACATGCAATCGAATGAGAAGTGAAAAGTTTTTTTTTAGCTGCTTGATTTGTAAAAGCTCACCACAGAAATCTATGATATGCATTCATGGATTTGGACTGTAGTTGATGCAAGCCACTCAATGAATAAATTAACAACTAAAATTTTAACATATTATATACTCTGGAAAAGCATACCATGATGCTTTGAGTATTAGTGGGAGATTGTTAGGTTATGTATACTCCAAAAAATTATGATTGGTATATTAGTAAACAGTTTCGTTTGATATACTAGTAATCATTAATGTCTTGTATACAATGATACAATTCTCCTGTCTGATTAACAAACATACAAAGTAAAAAAATGATATCCTCTTATCTCGCCGATAGAGAGATCATACTGTGTGTAGGAGATTATGGGAAGATCGTATGGATCGCTTGACCTGGAGAGATATAAACATTTATCGCAACTAAGACAATTTAGATAAATTGTTGATATAAGCTGCAACATATTTAATAATAAGTAGCTTATCTTGGTTGTCAAACATACTGGTGAAGGGATCCGTGAACTGAATCACGAAGTCCGTTTGCCAAGGATCGTTAATTGGAATATCAAAATAAATTGCTATGCTTATGAATGATTCTAGCATGCTCCTATATTATTATGCATAAGAAGGTTTATGCGGAATACCTGGATTGATGAACTCTGAAGAACGAGTGCGCGGAGATTCCCTTTGATCTTTCCCACGCACAAAGATTTAATTCCTAACAGATTGAGGAAATAAATCTTGAGAAAATAAAACAGTTATTTTCGAAAACAAGGAGAGAGAGAAGAAGAAAGATCCTCCTGATTTGATCTTCTGATCTGTATCCCAACTCGATCTGAAAATCTGGTGAAGATTCTCTATCAGATCCCTTGCCCGGTTGAGAAGCAAAATTTCCTCCTCGTTCTCAGATCTTAGTCGATCACCACAGCTCCCAAAACCTAGTTTGTTGTGTGCAACTTATGATCTTGTGGTGTGTTGAGATCTGAGGAACTGAGGCCTATTAATAGGAAAATACTGGACTTCTATTGGGCTTGAGTTTTATGGGCCAGACCAGGGACCAGAATGCAAATAGCAAATAAGGCCTATCAATTAATTAATTCCCATATTAAACCCAGAATATAAGTAATTAATTAATATTGATTCATTACACTAGAGAATCAATACTGTCCTACCTATTTGCTACCACATTTTGAGGTACGGGTTGCATGGGCTCGGTATATCCCCATATTTAAGGTTACAAACATTCGTTAATTAATTTAAGCTCTGATAAGCTATTTAATTAATTAACATCTTATATTCCTGAATCAATCCACTCAAACCTTTTCACTTATGCTTGAACTTAATCAGCCTGCAGGACTTAGCATAACGAACCTTATGAGCTGTTCAGGGAATGTCACCATCCTATACTGGATGTGGTTACCTAGTTCCAGTACCAGACAGTCATACACAAACTGCTATTACCCAAGATACAGATATACAAGCTCAACTAGAGCCTTTCACTGCAACTCAAAGTAATACACAATCTGCATATACTTCTATACCTTCATGTAGGCTTAGGATCTCGTCAAGCCATAGAGATCTAGATTCTTTTAATGTCAGATAAAAGAATCGATCTTGACTTAGGTCCTTATCAATGTATACCCCACACCAGCATACCAAGCCATCCAAGATAAGATGCTTATTACTGCATATGCTGCAACCTACATCGACAGTTTATCCTGGAACTGTCTCAGCTGTGATAACTATTTATATCTTGCTACGTCAAACGATCCATACGATCTTCCGTGATCTTCTACACACCGTATGATCTCCCTATCGACGAGATAAGAGGATAATTGCATTTGCGACACATGTTTGTTCATTCAGACAGGAGATGAACATACAACATTTATGAATCCCAGTATATTAACCAATCGACCTTGTACATAATATACCAATCATAATGCTTTCAGTATATAAATCCATCAACTGGTACGTTCAGTAAGAATTGATAAGACATAACTAAGATCAATTCTTTTATCTTTCATTAAAAGAACCTTGATCTTGATGGCTTGATGAAATCTTAAGTCTAATGAAGGTCCAGAAGTATATACAGATTTGTGTGTCATTTTGAGGTGCTATGGTGGAGAATCTTACATGTACTTTTATATCTGCATCTTAGGTGATAGTAATTTGTATACGACTGTCTGTGATTGGAATTAGGTAACCATATCCAGTATATGATGGTGACATTCCCTAGTAGCTCAGAAGGTTCATTATGCTAAAGTCCTACAGGCTGATTAAGTTCAAGTATAAATGAAAAGGTTGAGTGATGCAACTTAGGAGTAAAAGATATTAATTAATTTTGGAGCTTGTCAAAGCTCAAATAATTAATGAATGTCTCTAACTTTAAATATGGGGATATACCGATCCTATGCAACCTGTTCCTCATAACGTGGTAACAAAGGGGTCGGTCAGTATTGATTCCCTGGTGGCGTGAATCAGTATTAATTAATTAATTACATTCTGGGTTGAATATGAGAATTAATTAATTTAGAGGTCTTCTTTGTTATTTGTATACTGGTCTCTGGTCTAGCCCATTAAAAGCTCAACCTCAATAAGGATCAAAATGTTCCTATAAATACCCCCTCAAGTCTCTAGATCATGTGTTCATAAGTTGCAAATCAGTAGACCATATTTTTGGGAGCTAATAGGCGACAACATCTGAGTGGGGAAGGAAATTATGCTTCTTGATCGATGCAATATTCGGTAGCAATCTTCACCAGATATTCGGATACGAGCGATGAACACCAATTAGAAGATCAGATTTGGAGAATTCTTTTCTTCTCTCTCTATGGTTTAATTATTAAATAAAATCGGAGATATTATATCTTTATTCCACAGGATTAAACGTGGAGCATGCGGATTCAAAGGTTTTAGTCCTTACGTGCAGATTTGCAGAAACTATGGAGGAAAGGTAATCCAATAAACCTATGCATGACAATTTAATCATTTAATAGGAGCATGCTAGAGAATAATTGATGTATGACAATTATTTACATATCCATATAGGTTCTTGGTTCAATTGAATTATGTGAACTTCGGTTCATGGTATAATTCCTTCAAAGGCAGGAGGCTATTGTTGATCGTAAAAAATCGAACCATGGAGAGAAGTCATGCATAACCTATCACTTGAGCTAGAGCCAGGAACCACCGAAGAATTTAGATGTTCACTAAACTATACAAGTTCAAAGCCGACAAGATTCGACCTCAACCATGGTTAGAAAGAGTCAATACTAAAGGGGCCAAACCAAAGTAGTCGAGCTTTTATGGCATCACTCAGAGCCATCAATGCACCTCGATGATTGATCGTCGACGATAAGGCAAAGGTCTTCCACCTCAAAGATGACCCCAAAAGGGTCGACCTGTTGCACTCATAGTACAAAAGTATTGTTTTTGTAACCAATCCTGGGAGTCCCGGGGTTAACCCTTAAATCCCCTTAATCGTGCTGATCATAACCGCTAGGCTAAACTTGTATAAAAAGGTGAACATCATATGAATAAAACATACAAACAACTTCTCTCACTTTTCTATAGTGCTTCGCTCTCTTGTCGGATCTATCTATCCTTTAGATTCTCAACCACTCAGAATAGATTGTAAATTGATAGTATTATGGATAAATACTTAAAAATATAAAATAAAAATTCTATTAAAATTCATAATTTTTTCTTCTATAATTAAATTCAATATTCATATATTTTGACACGCAAAATCTAAAACATGTAATTAAATATGTCATTTGAACTTCTATGGTAAAAAAAAAAAACTCTATGATTTTATGTAGGGGCGGCAATCTCTGACTCGACCCGACAACCCGACCTGAACCTAACACGAAATTAGCGGGTTGGGTCAACCCATTTAACTATTGAGTCAATTTTGGGTTGAACCCACGAACCCAATTAAATTTTGGGTCGGGTTCGGGTCACCTGTGGGTCAACCCGCGTAACCCGAATAACCCGCAAAATTATCAATTTGAAATTAATAAAGTTTTATATCTTACCATTTTAGCAACTTTTTTAATATATTTGATTTTTATTCATCAATATTATATTCAATGTGTTATACTATAAATTAAGTTCTATATTATACATCAAATTGTACATATATATTACAATAATAATAATAATAATTGTTGAGGTCCGATTTCACGAGAAAATAGAGCCCTTAGAACTTTATTAAAAAATCGCAAATAATAACGATAAGCAAGAAAAATAACGACAAATAAATGGCAAGAATGGACGATGATGAACGAAATAAATTTAGTTTATTGGCGTGTAAATGAGACGAGAATTTGGCAACGTTACAGCTTGATTTTGCTATGAGAGAATGAATACAAAAAATGAGCCTCCTGCCCCTATTTATAGACATGATAGGGGTAGGCAGGCAGCAGCTAACCCTACGCGTCGAGCTGCAACAGCTCGCCGATAATATCAGACCGTTTGCGGGTTTTTCGGGGGAGGTTAGAGCTCCAATGTTCGGGCGCCGCCAGCGAGCTAGGGTTTCTCTTCCTGGACCGTCTCAACATCGACTCGATTAGCTCCTCGATGGCGAGGCGCTCCTATCCTTCGCAGCGAGGCCTTGACTTAGACAGATTTCAGAATCTCATTGGTTTTGGTGAGCCAGTCTTCTGGGCTGGACTTGTCTGCTTTCTCGCCACCGACCTTTCATCGTGCTCGATATCGAGGAGCTCGAAGGGTCGGTTCCGACCTGTGGACTTAGATGATTCGGGACTCTTGAAATGATGCTCTGGTCGTTGGGGAGCACGTGGTCGCCGAAAATCCCGCAGGGGTTGCTTCCTCTCCTCGGTGGTGAGCTTGTCTCCTCGGTGATGAGCTCGTCATGGTCGATATAGAGGACAAGTTGGGGTCGACATTGACCCCATGTCTTAGGCGCTTTTGTGTACTTCCTTCACTTCAGGTGGGCCTGTAACTTTGGGCTGACGATTAATTGGGTCGTTGAGCTTAGTGGGCTTGGGCCTCGGGGGCCCAGCCCCAACAACAATAATAATAATAATAATAATAATAATAATAATAATGATGATGATGAAAATAAAAAAATATATACCTAACACAAATTCTATGAGGTTTGATTACAAAATTGTCATATTAAAGATAGTATAATTGTATTATATAAAAATAGTAAATATAATAAATTAGTGGAATGTAATATTTAAAAGAAAATGAAAAATATAAATTTGTTATATCTTTTATTATAAAGAATATATTTATGTTATAATATAATAAATATTATAAAAATAAAATTGATATAATATTTTTATGGGAATAATTTTTTCACTATTCTCTGTTAATATATAGATAGATTATCTAATTATTTAAAATAAAATTATAAAATTATAAACATATTATATATATATATATATGCATATATTAGTATATTTATAATATATATTTTTTATATTATACATCTAACTATTTTTATATATTTGATAATACCAAAGCAAGTAGATAAATAACAAAACTTATAAAGAAAGGTAAAATAGTAAAAACATAAGGTTTTACTAAAATATATTATATATGTATGAGCTATAACATTAAAATATATCAAGTAAAATAAAATTAATGTGATGTAATGATTTACACCCGCACTATGTGCAAATTAATTATATAATATTTTATTTTATGATATATTACGATGAAATTAATAGAGTTTTATATCTTAATATTTTTATAGATTATTTTTAATATATTTAATTTTTATTCGTTAATATTACACATATTATAATATAAATTATTTTCTACATTATAAGTCAAATTATATATACATTTAATAAAAATAAAAAGAAGTACATTAAACAAAAAATCTATGAGATTTGATTTTAATATTATCCTATAATAATGTTATATTTGTATTATTCTAAAACAATAGTAAATATAATAAATTAATGAGATATAACAATTTACAGAAAAAGTGACAAATATAATTTTTTAATATTTTTAATTATTTTTTTATTGTAAATATGTTATAATAGAATAAATACAATAAAAATAAAAACAAAAAATTATGTGAATTTTTCGAGTGAACAATTTATTTTACTACTTTACTTTAATATATATATATATATATATATTAATTTATTTTATTTTTAAATTTGGTTAGAATATTTGAATAAGATTAAACGGGTCATTTGGGTCATTCTCGGGTCGACCTGAAAATAAACAGGTCGGGTTCGGGTTGAACTTTCTGACCCGAAAAAATAAATGGGTCGGTTCGGGTTGGCATATAATGTGTTAATATTAGGTCTCAACCCGACCTGCCAACCCGAACCCAACTCAATTGCCACCCCTAATTTTATGCTTCTATTTTTAACTCCATTTATTCATATTTAATTAATATTCCGACTCTTGTAATTATTAGATTATTATCAAGTTAAATATCAATTTTTTGTAGCATGTGTAATATTTTTATTTTAATTATGTATTTAAAATCCTATATAAATATAAATATATACATTTAGAAATTTAATCAAAAAATTGTTGTAAATAATATATTAAGCTATTAATATAAAAATGAATAAAATTTAGGTTTGATGTCGTTAGCGCAAGTAAAAGTTCAGTTGGGTTATGAATGGTATAAACTGATAAATTGTGTTGGGTTAGGTTGTTGAATTTTCTTCTCCGGGGTTCATATTCCATATTCTTCCCCGTCCTCATTCGTCTTCGTTGTTGTAGGCCTCTTTCCCACCACCCTCCTCCGATATGGCTCCGGCGCCCCCTTTCCTACTGAGCCCCACGAATTTTACTGAAAATACAGCAACTCAACTCCGCAAATTCAGTGTATCATTTTCCTCCCCACATTTCCCTCTTAAACTCAGACACTTATTTTCCAAGCCGCCACCAACCACCGCCTCCGTCGCCGCGAATGAACAAGTTGATACCCGGCTTCGAAATGCAAATCCGATTAAAAGCAAGAAAGCCCGGACCATGTCCGGGATTATCAACACCAACCCCTGGTCGGCCCGTCTCGAAGCCCGCCTCTCGTCCCTCACCCCTCTCTCTCAGACAACCTTCTTCCAAACACTCCGCCGCATCAAATCCCCTTCTAAAGCCCTCCAATTCTTCAACTGGGCCCAAGACTCTGGCTTTGCCCACAACCAACATTCCTATTTCATGATGCTGGAGATTCTTGGCCAGGCCCGACATCTCAACCCAGCCCGGAATTTTCTACTCTCCATACCCAAGAAATCCAGCAATGCTGTTCCGCTGACCGATAGGTTCTTCAACAGCTTAATTCGGAGCTACGGCGATGCGGGTCTTTTTCAAGAATCCGTGAAGGTATTTGAGCTAATGAAATCAATGGGCATTTCACCTTCTGCTGTTACATTCAATAGTTTGTTCTTGATTTTGCTTAAAAGGGGGCGGGTAAGAAAGGTTTTCGAGTTGTATGATGAAATGCTCAGGACGTACGGGGTGAAGCCCGAGTCGTGTACCTTTAACGTTTTGATTAGAGGCCTTTGTATGAACTCGATGGTTGATGAAGCGTTTAAGATGTTCAGGGAAATGGATAAGTTTGAGTGTGAACCGGATTTGATAACCTACAACACAATCGTTGATGGATTGTGTAGAGCGGGGAAGGTGAATACTGCACGTAATGTGGTGAATGGTATGCAAAAGAAGAAGTGTGAGGATTTGAGGCCAAATGTTGTTAGTTACACCACTTTGATGAGAGGGTATTGTGCCAGGAGAGAGATCGAGGAAGCATTGGATGTGTTCAGGGAGATGGTTGGCCAAGGAATTAAGCCAACCCATATCACTTGTAACACAATCATAAAAGGGCTTTGTGAAACTCAGAAGTTGGACATGGTAAAAGAGATTTTAGAGGATGCAAGATTTGTTCCGGATACCTGTACTTTCAACACGATTTTGAATGCTCATTGCAATCGGGAGAATTTGGATGAGGCATTGAAAGCTTTCAAGAAGATGAAGGAGCTGAATGTTGAACAAGATTCAGCTACGTACAGTATGCTGATTCGTGCTTTGTGCCACAAAGGGAGTTTTGACGAGGCAGAAGATTTGCTGGATGAGGTGTATGAGCAGGAGATTTTGTTGCGTGATGTTGGTTGCACGCCTCTTGCTGCATCATACAATCCAGTTTTTAAGTACTTATGTGCCAATGGAAAAACTAAGAAAGCTGAGAAAGTGTTGAGGCAGCTCATGAAAAGAGGGAAACCAGATCCTCTTGCTTTTGAGACTTTGATCTTGGGCCATTGTAAAGAAGGGACGTATAATGATGGATATATGATCTTAATCTTGATGCAGAGGAGAGATTTTGTGCCAAATATCAAGATTTACCAGTCATTAGTTGAAGGTTTGCTGCAGAAAGGGGAAGCAGAGCTTGCTCTGGACACCTTGGAAAGGATGCTAAGAAGTTCCCATGTGCCGCGGACGTCGGTGTTCCATCGTGTTCTAATGGTCCTGATTGAAAAAGGCTCTGCTAAGGAATCTGCAAAGTTGATGATGCTAATGTTGGATAATGAAATCAGACCAAATGTCAATCTCTCGACGGATGCAGTCCGGGTGGTCTTCAAGAGCAGGATGAAGGACCGAGCATTTCAGCTTGTTAAAAGTCTCTATGAAAAGGGATACATTGTAAACATGGGAGCATTGATTTCCTTCCTTTGCCAGGATAAGAAATTGTCGGAGGCATTTGAACTGGCGGCGTTTAGTTTGAAAAATGACCAGAATATCGACATCACTGCAGTTTTAATCTCTCTCTGTGAAGCTGGAAAGCTATCAGAAGCATTTAACCTTTACTACGAGTCTCTAGAAAAGTGTATGGAACTACCTTTGAACTGCCTTGTTGTGTTGAGAAACACCTTTGAAGCTCAAGGGAAAGTGAAGGAAGCTGAATTCATTTCCAAGAGGATTGTGAAGTAAGTAGGAGTTGTAGTACAGTCTTTTTTGTTTTCTGATTTCTTTTACACAAGCATTTGCTGCCCGAATGCTACAATTGCAAGTGTTGAGACGATTTCATTTTCACAGTTAACAGATTCCAACAAATAGACCAAAATGCCCTGTAAGATATGTTATTACATAACGAATATAATTTCAGGCAAATAGAGTTTTCATACACAACTCAGTACATTCCTGTTCGTGCCCTGGAACTTCACGACTACAAAAAATTAATTATGAATCTCTCAATCAGCCTCAGAATCATCTGTATCACTCTCCAAATACATTGCTACTGTTTCCGGGTCAATCTTGTCATCCCCTTCCTCTACCTTTCTCTTTCTCTCTTCCTCTCTTTCCCTCTCAGCAGCTTTAGCCTTAGCTGCATCAAGTCTGGAACTTACAGCATCCCAAGAAACCAGATTCTCCATGAAGGTCGATATATAATCTGGCCGTCGATTCTGTAAATGGCATGCTATTTATTAATAGGGTTATGCTTGAGTATTTATAGAAGAGGAAGTGAAAGATCAACCTGGAAATCAAGGTAGTATGCATGCTGTCCCCAAAGGATTGGAAAGAAATATAAAATTAAAGGTCAGTTTATTCGAAAATCCAAAGAGTGAATTAAATAATAGTTGAGTATTTTACCTCCCAGACATCGATCGTCAACAGTGGCTGCAACACGGGTAGAGCCATGGTTAAGCAAGTGTGTGAACTTTTCAGATTACAGTAAATCTCATCTTGTTTCCCAATGTTCAATCAAATTTACAGTAATAAACCAAACTTCATAAAATAGCGTGATTAAGTCCTATTTGTTTAATTTTGTAAAACAGTTTATCCAGATCATGATTGTAAGTAAGAAAATGAGGAAAATATGTTGATGGCTTGGGTTGGGAGTGGAAAAAAATAAGGATCAGGGCCTAGAGTTTCTTTCTCAAAAGGTTTAGAAATCAATGAAAGGGCAGTATTCAACTCTATCTTTTAAAAATTGCTGGTTTGACCTGGTTGCTGGATGGATTTTCCACTGGAAACAAAATTGTGTAAAGAAAATAAAAAGAAAGAAATTAATTACTCCACTTTGCAATTTTATAAATGTTATGTACGTTAAGAAGAAGACAGCAAACATTGAGAATTGAAATGCAATTTGCCTTTCTATCAAGAGATTGGAGTGAGACACTCACAGAATAATCCCAGACCAGAGGATTAATCGCATTAGGGCTCTTCACCACAACTAGCTTCTTGTCTTCATCTGATGGCCGAGGATTCACTGCATTCCCGACATCAAGTCTATTTGCTTTATCTGCATACATAAACTAAAATTACTTTCAATTTTTAGTAAAATTGAAGGATAAGGAAGTAGGAAAAGCTGCTTACATACGAGCCAAGCCCAACCAGAACCAAATTGTGTAGCTGCAGCAGCCTTGAATTCATTGGCAAAAGCTTCAAAAGATCCAAAATCTCTTTCTAGCAACTCTAATAGTTGTCCGGATGGCGCACCTCCACCACCCGGCTTCATGGACTCCCAGAAGAACTCATGATTCCACACCTACCAATGAAATGAATGAAAGCATTACAAAACTCGTTTAATCTGATTATAAGAGCTTTCCAGCTTAGGTGGAAGGCAGCATGGAGAAGGTTAAAGTTGAATATTATATACCTGAGCAGCATTGTTGAAGGGCGGAAGGAGATCACCCTTGTTATAGGTGGCAAGTATGATTTCATCTAAGGACTTGGCATCTAGTTCTGTACCAACAATTTGCTTGTTGAGGTTATCTACATAAGCCCGGTGATGCTTTCCCCAATGGTATTCAAACGTCTCTCGGCTCATGTGGGGTTCTAGAGCATCCTACATATTTAACTTTGCAGATGAACAATACTACACAGAACCAAAAAGAAATATTGATGCACACAACAACGAACACACCCAAGTTAAGTGCGATAATGAGAACAATTGATCGAAGAAACTTGCAACGCCTTGTCCTACGGCCCCATCCAGGCATCGAGCTCACCGAAGGTGCTAGAGCAGGAGTAATCATCAATACAAAAGAAACACGGACAATGAGTGGCTCCTCTAAGAATGATCCGGGTCCAATAATAAGAATTAGAGAGATTGTAATTGGAGTGAGACATGAATGAACTGGATCCACACAGCTATGTAGGTACGAGGTTGTATAGTTGAGGAAAAAATAAAGGAGGTGCTAGAGCAGGAGTAATCATCAATACAAAAGAAACAAGGACAATGAGTGGCTCCTCTAAGAATGATCCCGATCCAATAATAATTATTAGAGAGATTGTAATTGGAGTGAGAAATGAATGAACTGGATCCACACAGCTATGCAGGTACAAGGCTGTATAGTTGAGGAAAACATAAAGGATTGAAATATATGGTGCATCAACTTTTCTAGAAAAACCCCAAGCTAAATATGCTTAACTTGTAATGGAACTAAGATCGGATACCGAATAAGAAGTTTTTAAACGTCCGTGCGAGTAGAACAAGGCACGTTCGGAAAGACTTGTATTTAATCAATCTGGAAGCTGGATCTTGGGTGAGCTCAATCGAACTATGAGGATGGCGTTACTAAAGTTGATAACGGAAAATTCAACACGACAGAGTTCTTGATTTTCCTAAATAATTCAACTCGTTAAATAAAACTATAAATAGTTCATATCTTTAGGGATAAGAAATGAAAATGTAACAGAAGATAATATTATTGTTCATAAACACGCCTAAACATTTATCAGCATTCAGCAGAAGAGAATATCGGGACAGTTGGGAGAAGCATAGGTTCTTACAAGCGAGTAAGGCGGGGGCTTATGATCGATTTTCGCCGTTATTACAACCCGAGAGGCTCTCTTCATATTTCTTCTCTGCAAAAAGAAAATACAGAAACATCATTCAGCAGAATGAATGATTGACTATCTTACTTCCCCCATTGCGTCATGTAATCAAACACCTAATCCGCACTAAACTGAACAACACATTTCCATACAACCCGGCATCAAACTCAAATAAAATTGAAGCATTAACACCAAGGCATCGGCCGGAAGCACGCACCTCAGTCTTTTGCGAGTGGAGGACCCGCGTCGATCCAGAAAATCCTTGAGAACAAAAGAAACCGCATTTCAAGGGGCTACCAACAGCCGCAGCGGCAGCCATAAGTTCAGATGAAGTAGTGGGAACTGAGTTCAGCCACTGGATGTGTGGTATGCATCCGTATAGAATCTAAACAGAAATACCGAATTAGTTTGGTGGTAGTACGACAATGTAGTACATCGGTTTGTGGGCAGTACAACCGCGGTTGGAAGATTTGAGGTACGAAATTACACAAAGCGGATTGTGGTTTGTACGACAATGTTTTGAAGATTTGTGGCAATAGAAATTGTAATTACCAGAGTGTTGGGTTTTACAGGCGCTGCGCTTGCCAATGCCAAAGATGTTTCCAAGATTTATCCCGTCAACAAAACATTATCTCTTCACTTATTTTATAGTTTAAATAATCACTAGATTTACCCTCACGCAATAAATATTTAATTTTTATTTTATAATGATATTAAAATATAATAAAATTATATATATAGGTATTCTTACCTATTTATTATTTTGATGTGTCAAAAGACTATAAAATTCATCAAGTAGGAATGACACTAATTTAGCTTAGTTAGCATAAAAAATGTAAAGTCTGGTCAGGATTTATATCGAGTTGTAATAGAGTTGACAAAACTAGGTGAAAATCTCAAAACCCTAATTTGGATCGAAGAGAGGACGTAGGACTTTAGGAATACCTATATACAACTACGGTCTGCGTAGAGGACGTAGGGCTTTAGGCTCCGAACCTCTATCAATTTCTTGTTTTTACTATTTTCTTATATTTCTTCAAGGTCTTTGAAACTCAACACATTCTAGTATTGAAGTATATTCAAACTGAACATTAAACTATCTGCTCGATGACAAACTGTTTTCAGAAACACAAACTGATTAAAAATCACTAGATTGTGAGTACAAGTTTAAATCTTAAAATTTCCATTGCACACTATATATACTATGATATCAGGACCAATATAAATTTTTGGTTGTTTTTAATGAATATATTTAATTTGTTTCATTAATATTACTTATTAAATATTATCGTATTATAATCTCCAACAACATCTATAAATATAGATAAAAAAAATAAATAATACGACCTCAACTTACAAATTGAATTCAATTTAATAATTAAAAAATGTTACAATAATAATTCGAACCAAAATCAGCCCCCGGTTTAAGGTTCTGAATCGGAACTATGGCATAAACTTCGGAACTTTAACCATTTTTAGACGGGTTAGTTAGGATTAAAATTTTTACGAATTGATGAACCGACACTTCAAAATTGGAATCATCTTAACAAGAACCAATAATTCACGTGTTGGTCACGGTTTATTAGATTATAATGTAAATGTACAACGAAAAAATTTTGATTTGTAAGTTCGGTATCTTGCACTTATCTATGATGAGGGTGACGTGTCAGCTTGGTTGGTTCAAATCTCTTAGGTACTTGATGTCGACTTGTCTTAAATGTCAATATTTAGTATATACTTCAACACTTGAGTGTTGGGTTTCAAAAGTGAGATAAAGTTACACTGACAAGTAAGTAAATAAAATTGTAAATGACAAACAAATTTATAGTGGTTCGGACTAAACCGTCCTACATCCACTCTTCAGACACCTGGTCTGGCAATCCACTAAACTTAGAATGGTTACATGTGCTCCTACGATCTATTGCTTGTCGGTGAATGCCTCGTCCACTGATCAACAAGCGCACTCGCCTGGTCCTAGCTTGGTTCTTCGCTTCGCAGCTTCTCAGAGTGTGGGCGCACCACTCAGCCTCCTTGTAGCCAGAATGGGGAGTTTATAGTTCCCCCGAGAACTCTCTCTTCTGTGGCAGGTTGCCCGTAAGAGTCAAAGTACAATGTGTACTTGATTGATGTAGTTTTTTTGGAGAGAAAAACTACCGAGTGGTAACTCAAGAATACAACGATTCCGAGTCTCGTGTTTAGTGGGTGACACACGAAAAACTTAATAGCCTCGAAAGCAAGCTCACCCTGTGAAGCTTAGAGCTTTCGGTAAGAGTTCACAGATAGCTTCAAGAAATTGTGTAGTGCAACTTTGTTCGTATGTTCGTGTGTTTTTGTAACCCGCGTAACCTTCTTCTTCGATGATTTCTCTTGTATTTATACCCGAGATGTTGAAAATTTGAATTTAAGACCCGTTAGAGAGAAAATGGAAGTTGTTCAATCAGATGTGTTATTGGTTGCAGCGTTCGGCGGGTAGGTGAGCTTTTTGCAGAGGGTCTTCACCTTTTTCGCCTTTTACTAACAATGATAGCGACGCTTCATCTTTTTGTCAGAACGATTGTATTGCTTCCAGTATGAGAAATCCCGAACTGAACGTCCTAGGTGTTAGTGTATACTGTAAAGCAAACTTTTAAGTGAGCTTTGTCATGTATTCAATATCTTTGATCAAACTGAAATCAATCTGAAATAAATGTTATCACATTGTTGCTTTCTTAAGATTGCATGTATATCCGCTTATCTTATATTGTAGACAATGTGGTGGGTGTATCGTCCTACTGAAGATCGCATTGTTGGGTTCCTTATAAGATATAAAACGTATTCACAACTGAGATAGTTCTGGATAAACTATCATTTTAGGTTGTAGTATAAACTTGAGATAACTAGTCTTGGTTATTAGTTTATGCTAGTGCGTGGAGTTGGTCGTGGCAGTGAGGGCTTCAATGCCCAATGGTTGATTGGCGTTGATGGCGGCAGAATTAGCGGCAATCGTCGCGTGAAAATGGCTGCACACAAGAATCTTGCGATTCTGTCTGCGTGTGGGCTAATTTTGTGCATCGATTGGTGGTTATTTCGGGTCGTATCCATAATTCCAACGACATGATCTGACTTTCCATACTTAGGGCTTCAATGCCCAGTAGGTTTGGGAGGTTGATTATCGATCATGACGGTGCAATGGGCCAATGAAGTTGGCCCAGTCGCCATAAAACCCTAATTTTCTGGGTTGACAACATGTAGGTGGACGTTTTTTCGTGGTCATTCGGAGGCCTTCCATTTATGGATTTCCAGTATCGATGACATGAAATTGTAGTCCAAAACTAGGGCTTTAAAGCCCAGTAGGTTACCGGCATGATTGTCGTTGGAATCGATGGGAACGGAGGCAAGAAAAGTGCCATGTGCACTGTTTTTCGCCCAGGCTGCTCAACTAGCCATTTTCTCCGGCCAATTGGCGACGATTCGAGCGAGAATCTCCGGTTCCGTTGGTTGGAGATGGAAGTCCAAACTTTGGTCTTCAAAGCCCATTAAGTCTCGGCCGTTGACTGTGCGTTGTTTGGTAGCAATGCTGGCTCGAAAAAGACCGTTTGCAGTAAATTCAAAAGCCCAAATTTGAATTGTTCGAGGTCTGGATCTGATTCTAAGACCCATTTGAAGAGCTGTATATTCAATATTCATGTAATAGAATAGGTAGATATGCAGGTACACATCTTGGGGCCACAAAGACATTTTATTTGTCCTTGCATGATGTGTATTTATTTTCTAAGCATGTTGTATGTTTTACATGTTAGGAGCATGCTAGGATTTATTTAATTCCTTGTTGCATGATGTCAAAAACCTTCAACTTAAAATGACTAAGTGAGTTAAAAGAAATTATAATTAATTTATTTGGGCCTCCACAATTGGTCTTATAAGTGATTGTGGATGTTGTTCGCAGGACCCTGGGAGTCTCCCCCTAGAGGATACAACTTTCACTGGTTCACTGGATAAGACTTCTAATAAAAATGAATTTTATCTTTAAATGAAGTGTGTGGCACTCGCGGGACCCTGTGTAACGCCCCAACCCCAGGGCCCAAACGAGCTCACCCGAGGTCGGCCACGTTACCCACCAATAGCCTGGACCGGCTTCCAGACTGACGGCTGACCCCACAAACCAACACAAGTCCTTCCCAGCGTGCTTTGTCCTCACTCACACGCACCCTGAGAAAGTTCCCAGGGGGTCACCCATCTTAATTCTACCACAAGTCAAGCACGCTTAACATTGGAGTTTTCCTAGAATGGGTGCCGGAAAAGATGATGCACCATGTTGGTATGAGTAACACAATCAAATCCTTTAAGCATTTTCATTCTTGCATAGCTAGAATCCCTCTCATTCCGGTGTGGCTCCATTCATTCATGTCACCCTCCGCACACCTATCAGAAGTCTTACAGGAGCCGCTCATTGTTCGTGCTTCTCATGCACCGGCGATCACTCCATGCTCCGGCGTCGGGTCATCACACCCTGGGAGTCTCCCCCTAGAGGATGTGTCATTCACATTTCATTGGTAAAGATTTAATTCAAGATAACCTTAAGAAATTATTTACAAGCGATGTAAAGTCCTAACGGTAAGGTCATCAATTGTAAAATGATTTTCTTTATTGGTTAAATTGTGTTCATCACTTAGATGTGAATTTCTATATAACTCCCCAACGGAGTCCCTGTTTTAATTCACATGGCCTGTTAAATGGTCCGACTATTAATTTCATTTGTCATAAAGTAGAGGTTGACGTGATATTGAAACTAAAGATAGTTTGTCTTGTCAATGGATATATGTGTAAACGTCCACCCACTGTGGCTTGCATATATATTTGTTGGGCTGTTGGAGGTTGCATAAATATTGGTTTTGAAGGTTTCCATGTTTTATGCTTCATTTAATGTGATTTAAATGCTTACGTGTTTGCATTTAATTTATTTCAGTGATCATCGTGTCGTTTAATCTGCTTATGACTGTTCTCTATCATAACAAGCTTATTGGTCCAATTTGTTTAGACTGGAAATAAATCTGGATATAGTATTGGTTGCTAAAGAGTACATATTTGTACTCAAGACACCTACTCGATTTCTCTTGAACCCTTAATTACACTTGAAAGTAACCATGGACAAGAAATAGTACTCTGTTGTTGAGTTTCTTACTGGCTTGATTACAGTGGAGGATCTCACGGGTAAGAGATCACTGGCTCTGGTTTCTTTTGAAGCATCATCTTCTTTGTGTAATGACGGTTAGAAGAAGAAGCCACAAAAGAAAAAGAACAGTGGGAGCAGTGAGAGCAAATAAGTAATACTTGTCGGTAGTATGACACCTTTTGGTGGTGTCATGAAACTAAAGGGAAAGTGCTACAGATGCAACCAGTCTGGGCATTAAAGATATAATTGTCCCCTCTTAATGAAGGGTATCTCATGTACATCTTCTGTTTTAGTTGTTGAAACATGTCTTGCGGCTTGTTTTACTATCTCTTGGATAGCAGATGTTGGTGGCATTGATCATGTTTGTTTAAGTCTGCATGGTTTTATGCAGACAAGACAACTAATGAAGGCGAGATTACTGTAAGCTTGGTAAATGTTGTTAGAGTGGTGGTTGTTGTAGTGGGAGATATACACTTAATCTTTTTCGGATTGTGTTGTAGTATTAAAGGACGTTTTAGTTTTCAAAAGAATTTATTTTCAGCTTTGGAAACTATTTGTGGATGGATATTCAGTTATTTTTAATAACACTGATGTTATTATGAGAAATAAATCTTTTATTTGTTCTGGTATGTTGGAAACTCCTTATATACTATTATTTGTGTATATCGTTCTGCAACTGAAACTCATGCATATTCATCGTTTAAAAGAATATTTTCTTCTATGTTGAATCAAACATATATTTGGCATCTAAAATCGGGTCATGCTAATCTGACTAGGATCCAAAGACTGATAAGTCGTGGATCATTGGAATCTCTCCAAGTTGAACCATTCTTAGTCTGCGAATCCTGTTTGGAGGGAAAAATGACTTCCAGGCCTTTTAAGGCTAAAGGAAATAGAGCCAAAGATGTGTTAGAATGGATTCACTCTGATTTGTGTGGGCCTATGTCCATTCAAGCAAGAGGTGGTTTTGAGTATTTTGTGACTTTCACGGATGATTACTCAAGATTTGGATACATTTACTTGATGCGCCGCAAGTCTGAATGCTCTGACAAGTTCAAAGAATTTAAGGCTGAAGTGGAGAATCTGCAAGGTAACAGTATCAAGTCACTAGGATCTGATCGTGGTGGTGAATACCTCATTGCTGAATTTAGGCTATACTTATTAGATAATGGGATTACATCTCAATTGGCTGCGCCTGGTATTCTGCAACAAAATGGGGTAGCAGAGAGAAGAAACAGAACTCTATTAGATATGGTGAGGTCGATGATGAGTTATGCCACTTTGTCTACTTCATTTTGAGGTCATGCCTTGGAAACAACGGCGTACCTTCTAAACTTTGTACCTTCTAAATCGGTTCCAAAGACTCCGATAGAATTGTGGACTAGGCGAAAGCCTAGCTTTAGCTACATTCGAGTTTGGGGTTGCCCGACACATGTGTTGGATAAGGAAGCAGATAAGTTGGCACCTAGAACAGAGGTATAGTTATTTATAGGATATCCTAAAGGTACGAGAGGCGGTTATTTTTATAGTCCTAAGGATCAAAGGGTGGTGGTGAGCACCAACGCCCATTTCTTGGAGGAAGACTATATAAGTGAGCATAAATCCAAAAGTGAGATTATTCTCAATGAGTTGAGAGGAGACAATGGTACACCGAGTGTACTAAGTGATATACCACAAGAGGCTACACAACGTGTTGACTCTAATGTACCTACACAGGTACTGCCTTGTCGCAGTGGGAGGGTTGTTCTTCAGCCTGATCGTTTCATGGGTGTGGGAGAGTCTTCGGACTTGGTCCATATTGGTGAACATTAAGCAAACGATCCCTGAACTTACAAAGAGGCAGTCCAAGATATAGATGCAACATCTTGGCATAAGTCTATGGATTCTGAAATTGAATCTATAGATGCTATGGGTGTGTACGACCTTACAGACCTTCCTGAAGGCAAAAGGGCCATTGGGTGTAAGTGGGTCTATATGTTGGGATTATATACTGAAAGCATATATGATCAAGTGTTTTCAACACTAGTCTTCATATATGTTGCTACAACAATGCTCGCTGTCTGATGAAACAAACATACGACGAACCATAATATCCTATTGTCTCGCCTATAAGGATGACCATATGGTGTGTAGGAGATCACAGAGGATCATATGAGTCATTTGACCTAGCGAGATATAAACAGTATCACAGCTGAGACAGTCCCTGGATAGGCTGTCGGTCTAAGCTGCGACACATCGGTTCACAAGTGGGCTTATCCTATCTACTTGATGTGTCGGTACATGGTTATGTATTGATGGGATCAACAGTGGGATGTGCCATTCTCATTGACATATGAATGAGCTAGATCCCTAACATACTTCCTATGATCTTAAACCTAACTGAAGGATAAGGGGCACACACAGATTGACCACACTTTGATTTACCATGGTGGCGAGTCTTACATGTACTCTTATACCCATATTTTGGGTGTTGGCAATTTGTGTGTGGCCTGCTTAGGCTGGACATTTAGGTAAGAATATCCGTTTCAGGATGTTGACATTCCCTGAGGAACTCACAAGGTTCATTACGCTAAACCCTGCAGGTTGAATTATTTAATTCAGGCATAAGTGAAAAGGAGTGAGTGGTATTACTCAGGAAATAAGAGATTAATTAATTATGGCTGATTGTCATAAGCCAAATTAATTAATGAATGTCTAAAACCTTAAATATGTGGATCATGTTAGTTTGGTGCAACCCGTTCCTAATAACGTGGTAATAAAGGGGCGAGTCAGCATTGTGTAGGGTTTTCCCGTGAACCGAATCACCAAAACCAAACTGAACCGGATCGATTTATGGATATTGTGCATAATTAAAATCATAATAAATCCTAGCATGCTCCTATGAATTTAATAATCAGAATTGTGGATTGAGGAATTTACCGTTATTCCGTCGAGTCTGATCCGATCTTTTGCGTTTGAATTTCCAACTTGAATTCAACCACGCAATTTGATTTTATCTGCGGAAGTAGAAATTAGCAATCTAATTTTTAGATAAATTCGAAAATAATGAAAGAAGAAGAAAAGAAAATCTTGTTCTCCAGATCAGATCTTCAGGGTTGTGTCCTAATGTTGTTCAGATCTACTACTGGTGAGGACTCCGTAGATCTGTGGCTTGAGCAGGACCAAAATCGAAATTCTCCTCCCTTTCTCTCTTCAGGATCGGCGTCCCTCTCTCTCTCTCCCCCTAGGTTTAGGGTTTTTCAAATTGTGTTATGAAGTGGCTTGGGTTTCAGAGAGTGAGAGGTCTATTTATAGACCTAGGGTTGTAAAATCCTAGAGGGCTCCTGGGCTCAATTCAGCATATTTATTTGGGCCAGACCTGGGATCTAATGCAAATAATAAAGTAGGCCTATAAATTAATTAATTCCCATGTCCACAACCCAGGACACAATTAATTAATTAATATTAATTCTTTTTCACCACAAAATTAATACTGACCTACCCCTTTATTACCACGTTATGAGAACGGGCTGCATTAATTGAGAATCCCCATATTTAAGGTTACCGGACATCCATTAATTAATCGGAGCCTCTGACAAGCTCTAACTACAATTAATTAACATCTTATTATTCCTGAGTAGTACCACTCAATCCTTATCACTCGTGCCTGAACTTAATCAGCCTGCAGGACTTTGACACGATGAATGTTATTGAGCTCCTCAGGGAATGTCCCCATCCTATTACTCGGATATGGTTACCTAAACCCAGTCTCAGGCGGTACTACACGAATTGTTGTTACCCAAGATATGGATATACGAGCACGTTACTTAGGCTCTCCACCATGGCAAGTCAAAGCAACAGTCAACCGTGCAAACCCCTGAACCTTCATTAGGGTTTGGACTCAATCAATATAACGAGATCTTATATTCGCTGATGTCAGACAGACGAATATATCTCACTGCGGTCCATCAATACGCCACCTCTGCGTACCAGCATGTCAAGTAACCAAGATAGACTACTTATTTCGATAATGCCGCAGCCATCCGGACAGACGTATCCTCATACGCTGTCTCGGTTGTGATCAAGTTTATGTCTCACTAGGTCAAGTGATCATACTGTCTTCTGCGATCTACAACACGCCGTATGATCGTCCCTATCGGTGAGACAAGAGGATACCATTGTTCATACATGTAAGATTGTTAACAGATAGGAGAAATAAACCATTGTATACTCATTATAATAAATGCTTTCAGTATACAAAACCCATCAATCTCCCACTTTTACTAAAAGCATAACTAAGCTATTACAGAGTATACAGTCCGTCTATCTAGTCTGCTGTCTCTTTAACCACTATCAGTGGTCGGCATCCACCTCAGACCCAGCTCACGAATATGTCTTTCGTAAACTTTCTGCGGCAAGCTCTTTGTAAATGGATCGGCAAGATTGTCAGCAGTGCCAATCTTCTTAATCAGCACATCGCCCCTCTATACGATTTCTCGTATGATATGATACTTTCTCTCTATGTGTTTGCTTGCCCTATGAGACCGCGGTTCCTTTGAGTTTGCCACTGCACCAGAGTTATCACAATAAATTGTGATGCTCCTCGGCAAACTCGGGATCACGCCCAACTCTAAAAGGTAGTTCCGGAGCCATACCCCCTCTTTCGAGGCGTCGGAGGCGGCGACATATTCCGCCTCCATGGTGGAGTCAGCAATGCATTTCTGCTTTGAGCTCCTCCAAGATACAGCTCCACCTCCCAGGGTAAACACATATCCTGAAGTCGATTTCTTCTCGTCCTGGTCTCCTTGGAAATCCGAGTCCGTATAACCCACAGGGCACAAATCCTCACATTGATAAACTAGGCAGAAATTCCTAGTTCTTTTCAAATACTTGAGGATGTGCTTTATAGCAGTCCAGTGCGCCTGTCCAGGGTTAGACTGATATCTTGCTACCATGCCAACGGCATAACAGATATCTGGCCTGGTACACAACATTGCATACATGAGGCTACCCACAGCCGAAGCATATGGTACAAGACTCATCTCATCTTTCTCCCGCTGTGTCTGAGGACACTGCCCACTAGAAAGATGAACGCCATGTCTGAAAGGTAGCAAGCCTTTCTTGGTGAGTTGCATGCTGAATCGGGCTATTACAGTATCCACATAGGATGCCTGGGATAAGCTCAACATTCTTCTCTTACGATCTAGTAAGACCTTAATCCCAAGAATGTAGCCAGCTTCTCCCAGATCATTCATTTGGAACTGTTCGGATAACCAAGCTTTGATTTCGGACATCACTCCCTCGTTGTTTCCAAATAGGAGTATGTCATCAACGTAAAGTGCAAGGAAGACCATGCTCCCGCTGACATAAAGTCGACAAACACAACTTTCGTTTTCCAACTGTGCAAATCCATAGCATTTAATCACATCGTTGAAACGTAAGTTCCACGACCTTGAAGCTTGCTTAAGTCCATACAAGGACTTCTTAAGCTTCCAGACAAGATGTTCTTCGCCCTTGCTTATGTAACCCTCGGGTTGCTGCATATGGATGTCCCTACCTTCTTCAAGGTAACCGTTTAGAAAAGCGGTCTTGGCATCCATCTGCCAGATCTCGAGATCCATATGCGCAGCTATGGCAAGGAGTATCTGGATGGATTTGAGCATGGCTACGGGTGATAGTCAATGCCCTCTTTCTGACTATAACCCTTTGCCACTAGCTTGGCTTTAAAAGCCGTGATCTTTCCATCTGCCCCTTTCTTTCTCTTGTATACCCATTTGCACCCTATGGCCCTAAAGTCATCCGACAAATCAATTTTCTGGTATACATCCATAGCAGTTATGGATTCAATTTCAGAATCCATGGCGACACGCCATTTGGCTACATCCTTGTCCTGCACTGCCTCTTCGTAAGTCAGTGGGTCAAAGTCCTCATGTCCGTTTTCCGGGCTCAAGTCCGAAGACTCACCCACGAACATGTACCTTTTCTGCTGGAAAATAACTCTCCCACTACGACAAGGCATCGGTGCCGTGCCAGTAGTAGGTGCAGTAACTTGTGGTCCTGCACCTTGCACTGAAGAACGTGTCTGTGGTGTTGTGTCTCTCACAGGTGCACCCACATCTACACGTTCCCCTTCCCATGGAATTGCTTTCTCATTCTCAATTTCTTGAAGAACAATGTCACTCCTTGACTTGTGATTACTCACATATTTGTCCTCCAAGAATCTAGCGTTGGTGCTAACAATGACTCTTTGACTCTCAGGACAGTAAAAATATCCACCTTTCGTTTGTCTGGGATACCCTATGAACAACATTACTTTTGACCTGCTTTCTAACTTATCAGGTTCCTTCGACAGTACGTGTGCCGGAAAGCCCCATGCTCTAAACTTGCACAAACTAGGTTTGCGACCAAGGAAGAGCTCAGAAGGCGTCTTAGGAACTGATTTAGAAGGCACCATATTAAGCACGTAAGCTGCTGTTTCCAATGCGCAGCCCCAAAACGAAATTGGTAAGTTTGCATAACTCATCATTGATCTTGCCATCTCTAGAAGAATCCTATTTCTTCTTTCAGCTACACCGTTTTGCTGGGGAGTACCCGGTGCAGTCCACTGGGATGTAATCCCATTTTCTGACAAATATTGCAGGAACTCGTTACCGAGGTATTCGCCACGGCGGTCAGATCGCAGTGACTTGATAGTTTTCCCGACCTTCTTTTCTACCTCAGCCTTGAACTCTTTGAATTTCTCAAAGCATTCAGACTTGTAGCTAAGCAGGTAAACGTATCTGTACCTTGAGTAGTCGTCAATGAAAGTGACGAAGTACTCGTACCCTCCACGAGCCTGCGTGGACATCGGTCCACATAAGTCAGAATGGATCAATTCCAACACTTCCTCTGCTCGAGACTGACTAGCCTTGAAAGGCCTAGTTGACATCTTGCCCTCGATGCAGGATTCACAGACTTGATAAGGTACAGCTCGGACTAAGTCCAATGTACCGTCATCTGCAAGTATTTGAATCCGCTTCAAGCTGATGTGACCCAGTCTCAAGTTCCAGAGATATGTAAGATCCTCATCAGAAGAAGTAATTTTTCTCTTTCTAGGATTATCAATTACGGATGAATTACATGCAATATAAAGGACATGTTTTGATCGAAGTAACATAGAGATTGTACATCAACACCCCATAACTGATAACATTGTTACTACCAATGATAAAATCATAAATAACAAATATCCATAAAAGTTGATAAAATTTGTCCTGCCGATAAACCACGGCCCACAAATAAACTCTCAAATGTACTTAATTAATCAAAACATAAAGAAAAGAAAACTCCATGAAGCTCCATCCTAAGACGTTGCCTTCATCCAGTTTGGTATCTTCTTGCCATCACTCACCAGCCTTGTCGGCACGGTCCCCTGCAAAGTACAACAACATGATCAACAAGTTGTAGGGTTTGAGTCTACGATGGACAACACGAGTTGCCATTAATTAAGTTCTTGTCAAGGATCATTCTTAGGATATCAAGAATAAATTTCAATCAAATAAACCATGCGACCTATGCATGCTCCTACAATATTAATTGCAAAGGATGGATTAGAGAATACCTGATTTCACCGTTTGATCTACAGATCTAGATCGGAGCCAATAACGATTAAATAGATCTAGATCTGAATCTGAACACTGGCGATGAACAGTTGTTCCTACAGATCTGATCTTCTCATCTGTTCCCTTGCTCCTTGGAAATCTGGTGAGGATTATCTACCAAGTTGAATCCGAGATCCGGAGAAATCGATCAGTTTCTCCCTCAGATCGTCGTCGCCGTTCTCTCCCCTTTTTCTGATTATACTGAAAGTTTAGTTTTCACAACTTAATGATCTGATAGAGAGAAGGCCTATATATAGTGTTAGGGTTTTGAGAAACCCTAACCCTAATGGGCTGTGAGCAATTAATGGGCCAGACCAGGGATCAGATGCAAATAATAAAGTGGGCCCTCTTTATTAATTAATCATTCCTTGTTCAACCCAGAATATAATTAACTAATAAAACATTGTTTTAACCTTCACCACGGTAACAATGCTGACTCGCCCCTTTATTACCACGTTATTAGGAACGGGTTGCACCAAACTAACATGATCCACATATTTAAGGTTATAGACATTCATTAATTAATTTGGCTTATGACAATCAGCCATAATTAATTAATCTCTTATTTCCTGAGTAATGCCACTCAACCTTTTTCACTTATGCCTGAATTAAATAATTCAACCTGCAGGGTTTAGCATAATGAACCTTGTGAGCTCCTCGAGGAATGTCACCATCCTGAAACGGATATGCTTACCTAAACGTCCAGACTAAGCAGACCACACACAAATTGCCAACACCCAAAATACGGGTATAAGAGTACATGTAAGACTCGCCACCATGGTAAATCAAAGTGTGGTCAATCTGTGTGTGCCCCTTATCCTTCAATTAGGTTTAAGATCATAGGAAGTATGTTAGGGATCTGGCTCATTCATATGTCAATGAGAATGGCACATCCCACTGTTGATCCCATCAATACATAACTATGTACCGACACATCAAGTAGCTAGGATAAGCCCACTTATGAACCGATGTGCCGCAGCTTAGACCGACAGCCTATCCAGGGACCGTCTCAGCTGTGATACTGTTTATATCTCGCTAGGTCAAACGATTCATATGATCCTCCGTGATCTCCTACACACCATATGATCATCCCTATAGGCGAGATAATAGGATATTATGGTTCGTTGTATGTTTGTTCTATCAGACAGCGAGTATTGTTGCGGCAACATATATGAAGACCAGTGTACAAAACACTTAATCATATATGCTTTCAATATATAATCCCAACAATCTCCCACTTATACTTAAAGCATAATACCATTGCTTTACCAAAGTATTAAGTGTGTCTATACTGTCAATCACTCCCACTGCATTCACGTCACCTCTTGTCACGATTTCTCGTATGATGTGATTCCACACATTCTATGTGTTTCACCACCTTGTGAGTCTTGGGTTCCTTTGAGTTTGTCATTGCACCAACATAATCACAATTCCTTGTGATTTAATTAGGCAAACTCAGAACACACACCTCTAGAGGATGACATTGGAGCTATACTGCTTCTTGCGAAGCTAATGAAGCTGACAAAAACTCTGCCTTCATACCAGAATCCGCAACACACATTCTGTGTTAGATTCCTATAACTCCTCATCCAAGGCCAACACATAGTTAGAGGTCAACTTCCTTTCCTTATGATCCTCCTGGATATCCGATGCCATTCAACTCACAAGGCTCATTCATTAACCAATAAGCCTATCCAGAATTGAACTGATATCTGTTTAACATGCTTCTAGCATAACAGATATCTAACTTCGTTCATTTACAATATAGAAAGATAACAATCTTTCTTGCTATGAACGATACACCACAGAATCAATTTAAGCGACTCGAGATACCTGAACATCCTTTTTCTTGTGACTACACAAGACTTTAATTCAAAAGATATTCCAAAATCTCATAAGTCCTACTTCTGAAACTGTTCGGATAACCATCCTTTATGCCTGACAATATCTCCACACTGTTTCCGAATGTGAAAATACCATCTACATAATACGCAAGGAAAACCACGCTTCCGCTGACACTTAATTGGTACATGAAACTATCATTCTCGATAGACAATATCGAAATGTCTGTTACATGACCTTGAAGCTCCTTTAAGTTCATACTTGAACTACCTTGGCTTCCAGACATGATGCTTTGCACATAACTTATCTGGTTGTTGCATACAGATGTCGTCACCTTTTATCAAGGTACCCGCTTATAAAATACGGATGACGGCATCTATCTTCCATATATTTAGATTCATATGTGTTGTTATGGTTAAAAGAATTCGAATGGGTTTAACAGTTGCAACCAGTGAGACAGTCCTGTTGTGAAACATACCTTGCTCACTAACTTAGATATTCGAATATACTAGGTTACCATTCGAGAATTTCTTTCCTTGTATATCAATCAGTTACTTATAGCTGATACGCTATGCTGATATACAACCATAACTTTTACTGATTCATTTCTGAATTCATGACTTGACGTCATTAAACTGCATCTTTTGTCTTAACAACTTCGTTGCGCTTTGAGGGATGAGTACGATGTTGTTCGTTTAGCTGGAAACAAGTCTAGAGACTGTTTCCACGAACTAGTACCATTAAGCCTGTTAAGGCAACCTCCCACTGCAACGATGCTCCTTTTACGTTGTCAGTTAATGGTGCATTAATTTGTGGTTTATCACCTTACACAGATGACCGTGCAATTGGTACCATACCTTCCAAGGTATGCTCAATATGCCACGGGGTATTTCCTGATGGATTTGAATTGTCTTCTCTAAAACGTTAGAGAACAAACTCACATTTGGATTCATGGTTTCATCCCATACAACTTGCTTGTATCTAGGATATACAAAGCAACCATCTTTTTTGTTTACATGGAATAGCCCAAAAAGCAGTACTAGCTTAAACCTTTCTTCCAACCAATCAGTTTCCTATACAGCTTAACAGCCAAATTACCCATCATTGCCCTTTTGACAGAGTCAAGGTCTGCTAGGGTAATTGGAACTGATTTAGAAGACATTAGATTAAGCAAACATTCAACTGCTTTCGGCGCTCTTCCCAAAAACAAAAATTTGGCAAAGCTGGCATAACTTATAAATTTTTAAAGAATCTTATTTCGTTTTACTTACACTATCCCAATCGAGTAATAATAGGTGTAGTTAACTGGGATGCAATCCCTTTGCTCTGCCAGATACTGTAAAACTCCATCACTTAAGATACACCATAATCTTTTTACGGTTCTTGTTTAACTTATTCTCTACCTTAGTCTTGAACGCTCTTGATTAAAGCAAGAGACTAAGACTTGTAGTGAATTAGATAAACATATCCAAATCTTAAATGATTACAGTATCAATGCCTGTTAAGGCAACTGCGGAAGTAGACTCAAACCAGCAAACCAGAGCAAACACGAAATAACCTATAGAGATACAAATGCCTATTAAAAAGCCCTGGTTACCATCTTATACCTCTAAGTAGTTGTCATAAGCACCATTCTTAGGAATACCTGGATTAGATCCATAATTCCATGAATTAATTAAAACTACTTAGACTGATGTAACCTATCTCTATAGCTATTCTTTAAATTATACCTTAAAACACTGATAGTTTATGTAATCCAGTAATGAAGAGATAAACATCCATAATAGAAAACACTGTTATTCATTATGATAGAAAAACTCTATCGAATAACTGATAATCCAATGGATGAAAAATATGTTTATCAAAACTAAAACAACATCTCTTCAGAAATTTGAATTAAAACAGAGTTTTTAACATAAACTCAAAGTAAAAATCTCCATCAGCTGAAGTAGCAACTTCCAGCATCAATCTTGGCACTACAAGAAAATTGTAGAATGACAACGGTTAAAAACCGTTGTCGTAGCTATAGACATAGTGTAGACGTAGGCTGTGTTGTCGTAGATACACCCCTACAACAACGATTTTTAACCATTGTTGTAAGTACATACGACAACGGTTAAAAACCGTTGTCGTAAGGGTGGTATCTACAACAACACAACCTACGTCTACACTAGGTCTATAGCTACGACAACGATTTTTTAGTGTTGTTTTACATATATACGACAACGGTTTATAACCGTT
>JAPKLW010000063.1:938127-985952 GCA_026898455.1 Plectranthus barbatus | reverse complement strand
TTAATTATAATATAAAATATTATCATGATTATATATTATTATATCATTTAGTAATATTAATAAATAAATAAATATAATATAATATTGTTTAATTATATATTATTACTATATTTAGTAATATTAGTAAAATAAAATATTATAATATTAAATAAGATTATTATTAAAAAATATTATATTATTATATAATTTTAATTATAATATAAAATATTACTATAATTATATTTTTTAATATTAGCAAAAAAAATATAATAATTATTAATATATATAATTTTTAAAAAAATATATATTTCTAATCTTAATATAATTATATAATTATGATATCATTATAAAATATTATAGTAATTATGATATTATATGAAAATTATAATTAATATATAAACGTAATAGTATATAATCTTAATTATAATATGAAATATTATCATAATTATATATTATTATATTATTTATTAATATTAATAAATAAATAAATATAATATTTTTTAATATTATATTATTAATAATATTATTATTATAATATTGATAAAATTATATTAATTATTTTAAAATAGTCATTTAACATTAATATAATTATAAATAAATATATAATATTTTTTTATTTTTTTATCAAATTAATTATTATTATATTTGTGTATTATTTAATATCTTTCTTAATATATGAATTTAAAGAATTTAAAATGATTCCAAACCCATCTTATATACCAAACATCTTTATTGGAATACTTAAACCCATACCCATTCCCTTTATTTTAAAACCCATAACCATACCCATACCCATAGTGATTCCGACACTTATACCAAACGCCCCCTTAGTTTAAGATGAGAAGTGGGAGCCTCTGAGCGAACGTCTACTTCAGTAGCTTGCATTTAGACAACTTTCACTGGTCTCTAAGATTAATCTAAATAAGATAACAAAGGATGTAAAGAGCATGCGGTATGGGTCGAGTACGTATGCTAAATCGCCTTTTAACATCCGGAGTTAGGATTGTGGTTATTTTGGCTTAGATGTTGCCTGAGCACAACTCATGCATGAGATCCCTGCTCAAGATAGGTGAACATGGTCTAAAGATCTCCAATATTAATTTCTTTTGCCGGCGGATACCTGGCATGGAGAGAAATTAAAGGATCTATTTTGGTCTGGTCGAGCGTTTGCCGTAAACGTCTACTTCAGTAGCTTGCGGTAAATTAGCTTGTGCAATTGGAGGAAGCAAATTGCATTGTTTTATCTAAAGGTTCTATGCATATTTGTTTCAATTGTTCGTAATGTGCTTACTTTAATTCGCTTATTTGTTTTCAGATATGTCTATTATTGCATCGCTCATCAATTCAATCGTTCACAATTCCTTGACTGGTCCAAATTTTCCTGGATGTAAAAGTGACATTGTCAAGCTCTTGGATTCATTTGGACATTTGTTTCATCTGCAAACTCCCTATCCGAGTTTGCCGACTGATACATCTTTCGATGAGGAGCGTGCACAGTACCGAGTTCGCCGACTGATACCTTTTGGATCTTAATTGGTCCTTTTTCAATCAATGATCTCATCTCAGGATGTACCGTGTGATCATCGACCTCTTTTTCCAGGTAGAGTAAGATTTTGGAGAGAACTTTGCAAGCTTCACGTTGTTCACCATTGCATTGAACCTGAGCTGAACACAGAAACACAGATATGTTAGAAAAATCTGGATCTGGTCCTAAGCAACTCAAAAGCAGCTAGTCTGTAAAGACCAGCCGCTCTGATACCACTTGTTGGTCCCCGGTCAGAGTGTTTTGTATGCAGCGAAAGTATTAAATCAATCTTGCACGTATCTTGCTAAGGTCTCGACGTAACAAGTGTTTATCAAATGTGATTTAGCTCAATTATTCGTTAATCCAAATTGCAGTTTATACTACATCACTTGATGTGTTGAGTTTCAAATATATTTGTGCGCAAAATATAATGAAAAAAGGCAATAAAGACACAAGGACTTTATAGTGGTTCGAACAACTGTTCTACGTCCACTCTTTAGTCCTCCGACTGAAAATTCACTAGAAGAATGAGTACAAGGTCACGCCTGATCTCTAACGCTGAGTAGCTCCTCCGTCTGGTCAGCGCGCACCTTCAAGCACCTCGATCTCTAATCTTCAACCGGTATCGCTCCGTAGAGTGAGGACAAACCTCCCTTCTCCTTGGACGTCGACTGTTGGGAGTTTTATAGTTCTTCCCAGAACCTATCCTTGTGTTGGCTTTACCTGTAAGAATCACGTTTGCACGGAAATCGTGACTGCTAGATTCTTTCCAGAGTAGAAAGAATCCCAAAATAACCTTGAAGCTTAGTTTCGCAGGTCTCCAGCTTTAGAGATGAAAGCTTGTAGAAAGCTTCAGTCAAGAACTTAGCTCGGATTAGTTCACGTAATGTAAAGAATGTTTCTAATCTCTTTTGTTATCTCTGTATGTAGAAATTCGCGAACATTTGAATCAAATAAGGATGACACCTAATTATAGGTGAAGATTCCTGTTTGAATCTTATCCGTTAGACTCAAATGGATTGCTCGCCTATCTTTGTTCTTCCTTTTTCTGCAGTGGATAGATATTCTTCAAGTCTCCTCATCTCTGATTAGCATAGCATCTATTTGTAGCCGTCTTTGTCAGAACGGATCTTTTGGTGTAGCTCTGAAACCTCCTTTTTGTATGATGATTGTTCTATTCTCTGATTCGTCGGATTTCCTTGTGATTTGGATCCGTTTGATTTACGACTTTGTAACTTCTCTAGATTGCTGATTGTCGTTTGCTGGCTGTTAACATGCGGCGGGTATCTCAGCAGTTTGAGCTAAGACCTTCGGTTTCTACTGGAGTTACTTCTTCAGCATTCTTGTAGCGTTCCTCCGCATTGCTGGCCTTTTCCTTCTTTAGCAGTCTTCAACAATCAATCAAGTCTGCTGACTCCTTCAGCACCCTCGATTTTTTTCTTTCTAATTCTATTACAACTCAAGTATGAATTCCTATAAAAGACTTTTACAATCGACTTGATACTGAGTTGCTAGAGCTTTGATGCACCAAAACATATCAAACTATGACTATGAATCAATTACAACAGAAGGGGTTTTATAATGTCTAATAATGTTCCTAACAAGTATCTAATTCAAGGTCGGGTCCAAAACTCCAATTGTTGATTGTTCTCTCCACACCTTTCGCAACAGCGTGTCTCCATGGCTTAATATCCGAGCACTACGAGCTCTCTTCAGTGCATCCATCTTCTGTTGTTCCATCATCTTGTTGGCCAACACAACCTTCTCCTTCAAGGTATTTGCCAAGCACAACACCGCTCGCATCTTCATCTTCCACAGATCGAAGTCGTTCAATCATGTGAATTTTTTCAACCTCGAATATTGACTTAACCTACTACAATCACTTTGACCACGTGTTCGTTCCACGTTCACCGCACCAATTTGTTGTGAATTAAAGCGATTGCAAACACAGATAACAAATAGAAAATAAATGATACAAAGATTTATAGTGATTCTAGCTTAAGCTTTACGTCCACTCTCCAAGCCTACACAGGTGATATATATTATTCAAGGTGAAGAACAAAATTACAGAGTTATCAGGGAACACAAAACCCTACTCTCCCTCTAGGCTACTAGTCTCTCCTAGAAACTACATTGTGTTTTGGCCAGTTTACAATGACGTGGAGTATGAGTATTTATAAAAACATATTCCTAGATCCATAAGGAATATAAATTTAGATATTGTAAGATATATCTAAATTCTAATCTATCTCAAAATAGATTAATACCTATCGAAATCTAATTTCGATAAGGATAAATATTGTTCAATAAGGAAATAACATATATCATATCTTTTCCATATCTTATTCAAATTACTTCCATATTTCTCAAATGTGGGACAATTGAGTTTTTCAATCCCAACAATCCTTCCCTCAAACTCAAGGACCACAATCCTGTGTCCTTCCTCTTGATCACAATTCATGTTGTACCGCCGTCAACTAATGAGATCCACCGTCTGAACACCACTGTTAGGAAGCTTTCGACACAAGACACTCATTATATCAAGTTTTGTTGAGAGCTTCCTCCCCTCGAGCCTTGATCTGTCTCAACTCATCTTGTACCACCATCAACCAACGGGACCTGCCGCCTGGTCACCTATCAGGAAGCTTTCAACACAAGGCACCCAGAGACGATCCCCACTCGAAATTGAGGACTTCCCACATCACCAGAGTCCACTCCAACAATTTTTCACCTTATGCTCAATATCACCTCAACTTTAGCACCTCCTCAGTACTTCAAGTTATCCAACAGTTTTGATCAGCCTCAGTAGAACTCAAACTTAGTACTAACTCAATATCACATCCGCAAAGTTTATCGAGATCATTTGACATTGTGTAGCAATACTTATCCAGTTAAACTCTTCCTCGTATCCAAAACATCCTGCATAGTCTAAGTCTATGAACCCCTTGGCTGCAAGCAACTCGTGCCAGTCCCTTTCACTGCAAGCAACTCGTACCAATCCCTTTGACTGCGAGCTTCGAACTTGAACTAGTGCCTCCGACCGTGAGCTTCAAACTCGTACCAATCCCTTTGATTGCGAGTTTCATGCTTGTCCCAGCCCCCTCAAATAATAGACTATTTCTAACTGTTCCTCGAACATGTTAAAGTTGCTCCATCGAACCTGATCGACTCCGGCAAACATCGAGAGTCTTGCTCCTTCGAATCTGGTCTACACCAACAAACCTCGAGAGTCCTGCACCATCAAACTTAGTTCTTTGCTCCAACAATCCTAGAGATCCTTGCTCTATTGAAACTGATTTGCACCAGCAAACCACGAGAGCCCTGCTCCATCGAAGTTGGTTCTTTGCAGGCTACGAGCCATCACATGTGAGATATACAACCTGAATTCAGTATCCAATTCAAGGTCGGGCCCAAAACTCCAATTGTTGATTATTCTCTCCACACCTTTCGCAACACCGTATCTCCATGACTTAATATCCGAGCACTACGAGCTCTCTTCAATGCATCCTTCTTCTATTGTTCCATCATCTTGTTGGTCAACACAACCTTCTCCTTCAAGGTATTTGTCAAGCACAGTACCGCGCATCTTCATCCTCCATAGATCGAAGACGTTCGATCACGTGAAATTTCTCCACCTCGAAGATTGGCTTAACCTACTGCAATCACTTTGACCACGTGTTCGTTTCACGTTCATCGGACCAATTTGTTGTGAATTGAAGCGATTGCAAACACAGATAACAAATAGAAAATAAACGACACAAAGATTTATAGTGGTTCGAGCTTAAGCTCTACGTCCACTCTCCAAGCCTATACATGTGATATATATTACTCAAGGTGAAGAACAAAATTACAGAGTTATCAGGGAACACAAAACTCTACTCTCCCTCTGGGCTACTAGTCTCTCCAAGAAACTACATTGTGTTTTGGTCAGTTTATAATGATGTGGAGTATGAGTAATCTATCCAAATCTAATTCTGATATGGATAAATCTTGTTCAATAAAGAAACAAGATATATCATATATTTTCCATATCTTATTCAAACTACTTCCATATTTCTCAAATGTGGGACAATTGTTAATCCCAACAAATCCTTTACATTACTTATTGGCAAACTCTCATATGAGACGGTCTCTCCAATTTTTTATTGTGAAACGGACTATTTCCTACCCATATTTTCTTATTGGATCTTTTAATGGATATTTCTCAAAATATAATTCTTCTCATCTTCCTTCCCGCAACAAAACTTTTCTCCCCATCTTTGAAATACATTGCATCAATAGAAGCCTCCCTCACTCGTATTCCACCAGCATCATTCGTATCTGTACGTCTTCCCCACTCCACTTCATCCATTTCCCCAGCCTCTCGCGTATGCTTCGATTCTAAGAAGCGTAATTTTGTTGTAAGGGCATCGGCGACTCCGATGATGGAGCAGTCCACCTCTGCTTCTTCTTCTCCTGCTATTCCTACAATTGATGAGGTCGATTTGGTGAGTTGGAGCTATCCGATCTACATAGGCTCCGGACTTCTAAATCAACCCGAGTTGCTCCAGAGGTATATGAAAATGGGGCTGCCACTTCCCTCTTCGTCAGCCTGCTATTCACATTCAAATTCAGACACCTCCGCGCCAGCTTCGCAATGCCCCTGATCTCCTCTGCTTCCCCTTCTTTCACAACCTTCGGATCGAGAATCTCCAACAATCGATTCTCTTCCATGAATTGCAAGAAATAAGCAGTTAAACTCCTTCCCAAATGATGTATTCCTTTACTGTAAATAATGTATTCCTTTACTGTAAATGATGTATTCAGCAATTAAGTTTTTTTTGTTCTCAAATGATGTATTCCTTTACTGTAAGTGATGTATTCCTAAACTGTAAATGATGTATTCAACAATTAAGTTTTTTTTGTTCTCAAATGATGTATTCCTTTACTGTAAATGATGTATTCCTTTTGTGTAAATGATGTATTCAACAATTAAGTTTTTCCTCCACCACCTACGGCTTCTTGACCACCCTCAACCACCACCCTCCTCCCTCGTCGCCCCCAGAAGCTCCTCCACCATCACTGTTCGCCAGCATCCTCTCGAGGCTATCAACTCGTGTGACCTCATGTCTAGCATCGATTCCGACCACGTCCCCAACTTCCATTAATACTCGGAAATCTCAAACACCAACCCAAAGATTGATACTTTTGTTGAGAGATTTGAAAAGCTCTGCCGGCCGAGGGGGAGCAGAGGGTGGTGCTGTAGACAAGGAGCTTGAGAGGTGTTACTGCGAGGGGAAGTTGGGAGGTGCTTGGAGGTGATATGGTCGTTGGGCTGGGAGTGGTGGGTTTGTAAAAGTAAACTCATAATTAATTTGTTTTGTAATGTGTATGAATTTTAATCCGTCTCATAATAAAAAATAGTGAGATGGTCTCACAGGAGACCAACTCATACTTATTTAGTTTATAAATTATAATGCATAGTTTTGTTAGCCGACTCAAACATTGACTAGATGTATAATTTTCGTTAAGGAGAAAAAAAAAAAGAAAAAAAAAAAAGAGAGAATTATAATTTCTCACAGAGTGACAACGGTTGCAAACAGTACAACGGCTTTATAATCATTCAACACAAAATAGCTTTTTTTTGGCGCCAGAAAATGAAATTCTCACTCAACGGGGAACAGAAGCATAATATTACAGATTTGAAGCGGTAGTGGATCAACAATGGCGGATGACAGCGATTGGAAACTATCATCCGATTGGTACTCTCCAACTCGCCTCCACGACAGTCCCGTCGAACATGATTTTCCGGTAAAAGAAAAGAACCCTACGTTTCTTGGATTTTCTACGACTATATTCTGAGAAAATTCTTGTTAATTTTTTGCGCTCCGATTAGGGTGATAGGTTCATTCCAAATCGGAGTCTGATGGATCTTGATCAAGCCCATGGTGCTCTGACAAGCAAGTTTGTTGAGCAGCCCTGCCAGAAGAAATCTTCAGTTGATTCCCTTTCTTCCAATTTCGATTAGATTGAATCGTTTTCACAATTTGGGGCGGGGTTTAAAGGTTTCTTTAATGTTATTTACTACCCATTCAATCATAATTTCTTGATGCTATTCGAATTTGGGTAAAACGGTTCTGTTTCGGCAAGAGAGATTTATTCAGTTGCTTCACCTCTTTCATAATCTCAAGATATTATAAAAAATTCTGAGGAATTTCCATTGTCCCCCTTCATGAGTTTAGTGGAAAATGTTTTGATTTATCAGACTGATGTTATCATTTTATTACAGATCGAATATAGGAAGAGTTTGAGCAATCTGACATTGAATGCTGAAGGCAGGCCATTTCAAATGCTCGTTTTCAGGGGCAGCCCCAAATCGAGTAGAAGACTAAGCCATATGGTTGATGAAACGCAATGTAGTAGTAGTAGTAGTAACAGGGAGTTGTTCCCTACTTCTAGGCCATTGCGACGGTTCCCTAAGGTAGATGGAGTTGGCAGGATCTTGTAATTTTGGATTTTCTTTGTGTTGATGATAGCAAACTAATGTGTGTGTGTGAGAGAGAGTTTTTGCAGCGTGAATCTCACATTTTGGATGCTCCAAGACTGAAGCACGATTACTATCTCAACGTTATGGATTGGGGGAAAACAAACTTTCTAGCAATTGCACTCGACACAAAGCTATACATGTGGAATGCAAAGGCCCGTCATGTTAATTTGTTATCGGAGGTCGGGGAAGATGACTATCCGGCCAGTGTATACTGGTCTGAAGATGGAAGAGCTGTAGCAGCAGGGTATAATAGCTCTAGAATACATCTCTATGATGCTGAGTCTCTGAAGCTGGTAGGAAGCCCCATCAAATGTAATAATGGTTAGGAGCAAATTTCAGTGATATTATTATGATTATGTTTGGGGTATTTTACACAGGTGAGATGGTTGGATGGTCAACACGGTCGTGTAGGATCTCTTGCGTGGAACGGTCACACATTAACATCTGGGAGCTCGACAGGAGCTATCATGAATCACGATGGTAAATGAGCTTGATTATTCTGACTCCATATATAGATCTAAGATTTGTTCCTGTTTTTTTTGACAGTGAGAGTCAGGAATAGTTTGATGAGCCGGATTAAGGTGCACAAGGGCGAAGTGTGTGGGTTGAAATGGTCGATCACGGGCAACATACTAGCAAGTGGTGGAAATGATAATCGAGTCTACTTGTGGGATGCGTGCAAAATGAGCAGAAAGCATCATATATACCGGTTTGATCATCATTGTGCAGCAGTGAAAGCTCTAGCGTGGTGCCCTCACGACTACAACGTGCTAGCATCTGGGGGTGGCTCAACCGATGGATGCATCAAGATCTGGAACGCTCAAAAAGGGACCTGCACCAGTAGCACCGAAACTAGAGCACAGGCAAGATAGATTGGTATTGGAATTGGTATTGGTATTGGTATATATAATTTGAGCTAGCTAGTAAGTAGTGTTGGTTTTTTTGTTGGCAGATATGTGGGCTGCAATGGAACAGGCATTATAAAGAGTTGTTGAGTGGGCATGGGTATGGCTACGAATGCCATAATCAGCTGTGCTTGTGGAGGTACCCTTCCATGTCCAGAATAGGAGAATCAGCAAATCAGCAATCTCGAATTCTCCACTTGACTCAGGTTTAAGTTCCATTAAGAGATGTAGATTGCATTGCCCCAATATAACTTAAACTGACCTTCTCCTTCATCGTTGACAGAGCCCCGATGGTGTAACTGTGGTCTCTGCTGGAGAAGACGAGGCTCTTCGTTTCTGGGAAATATTTGGTCCGCCGCCCCACGGCGATTCAAGAATGTCGTATTTGCAAAGTCTTCTATCTCTCAAGACATCACCCATAAGATGATGATGATTTTCGGATGTAAAATGAATTTCAGTAAACAACTGATACTAAGTGTTCCAAACTATTCCAATGAATTGAACCAAATTAATTTGGTTGGTTTGAAATATGATACTACTGGTCATTTCAACCAAAATAGCTGTATAAAATAAATTTAATAATATATATTGTTTAATAAAAGCTTAATTTTCCATCATATTGATATGAAGATTAGATATTTAAATTCTTTCCAAGTGTACCATATAAATTAAGGGCTTAAATCCTATGTCCCATATTGTGTTCCATTGTCTCGATTACTAATTTTAAATTATATTTTTACGAAAACAAAAATTAGGTATAATACAATATGGTCTAATTGATTTATAAGAATAAAAATCAAAATTTTATAAGAACACAAATTATAGTTATAAATTAATTAATTTTAATAATCAAATTTTAGTTAAAAATTGAAAAATAATTAATAAAAAATATTATATACCCTAATTGGGTGGGATGAACCATATGGTTGAACTTATAAAATTAATCCAAATTATAATAAATTAAGATTATAAAAAAATATTAAATAAAAATTAATAATTTTAATAGTGGAACAGGGAGTGGAACACAAAAAGTGGGACAGAGGATCTCATGCCATAAATTAACATCTCTTTCATCCTCCAATCTTAATCTCTTTGATTTATAGTTGATGCCATATATACTGGAGTATTTATATTGGTTTTATTATATGCATTTTTTGTTGAATCAATATTTACATGGATCAATCATTACTTGTATTTATCAAATAGAGTACTAAACTTTTATGGGAAGGTCTTGGGTTAGGCAGACCTAAACGATTTAGGCGGGTTTTATCCATTAACCCAAGTCCAAACTCATATAATATACCCTAATTGAGATTAATAAACCCTATTCGGGATGAGTCAACCCATTTGGGTAGGATAAAATCCGCCTAAACCGTTTAGACCTGCCTAACGCAAGTTTTTGCCAACTTTTATTTGTATCAAAATTAATATCAAACTAGAATTTTATATTATTATTGGTTCAGATTCAAACTTTCCTATTTATTTAATCACACATGTTAATTATATTACACAAAAATTGTCACATGTATTATGCCTATTTATTAATTAACATACTAAAATATAATTTTACATATTTGAACCCCAGTATTTAACTCCATTCGCACACTTTTCCAGAATATTAAAAACTGTAATTTGTATTATGCCTAATTATTAATTAAATACTAAAATTTAAATTTACAAATTTATTCCTAATATATCACTTCCTACGCACAATCTTCCAAAAAAAAATTTAATTTGTGAGTTTTTTATTTTAGTTTTAGCAGCCATTAAACTTAATTAAAATGGATAATTAAAGTTCCAATACCTTATTTTTTATATAATTATTCTGTTACATGATCAATGAATTATCATAATTTATTTTAAATGACATTGCATTAAAGTTTCGAGAATTTAAACAAAATGAAAATATTTAAAAACAATAAAATCCTAGACCAAAACACTTATCTATAAATAATTATGAATTAGTGCAAGGAAATCAAAACTTCTAACAAATATGTTTTAAAAAATTTCAATATACATGGTGGACGCGTTGTTAATATATATTGTTGTGGCTGCGTGCATTAAGCTATCTTAGTGTTTAAATATGATTTTAGATTTTAAGTATTTTAATTAATAATTAATGAGAATACATGTGTTAATTTATGTGTACTGTAATTGCTATGTCTGATTAAGTAAATGGAGAAGTTTGAATTCAACCATCAATAATATAAAATACTAGTTTGATACAAATGAAATTTGTGTACCCAATTTGATACAAATAAGATAATTTAGTAATTTTTGAAGAAATTAACCCCATTATTTGCATTATTCCTTAAATTAACATTTCAAATCACTCAAATGGACCAAGTCAAACTATTTTAATATGATTAAACTTATTTGGTTTGAAAAAGTCACTTGGCCAATTTGCTTTGAAAATTTGTTAAGCTAATCTATCATTTTATTGATTTGGCTAGGGCTGTAAGTGAGTAAAACTGTTCGTTAGCTATTCGGATCTCAACTCAATAAAAATTCGTTTGAACTCGTTTATTATACGAACCGAACTTGATCATTATAATATTAGACTATTGAGCAAGCTCATTAGCTAAATGTACTAAGAATTATAAAATAATTAATTTTATAAAAGTAATATTTTTCATGATTTAAGAGCAACAATAATGATAAGTTTCTTAATAATGAGAAAGTTTAGAATTTAAGTATGAATATGATATTAATTTGAAATAAATAATTTTTTATTTTAAAATAATAATGAATATTTTAAATATAATCCAAATTTAGAAAGTTCATTTGAGCTTGATTAAGACTTCATAAAGTTCATAAACTTCAAAATGTTCGACAAAAAAGCTCGAAGCTCGACTCGATACTAAACGAATCAAACTTGAGCACGACACTACTCGGCTCGACTCGGTTCGATTACACCCCTAGATTTGACCAATACATTAGCATATAAATCCCATCAAACGCACCCCTAACTAACATAATGGAGAACACAGTAAGTATAAATAAAAAAACCACATCCCATGGAATGTTATTGAGCCAAATGGAAACAGAATTTATTCGAGAAATCCCTTCATATGAGACTATCAGATCTAAGTTTGATCGCAGCCTTGAAGAAGGGAACAAAAGAATCCCAGACAGCTGGGCTATAGCTTAGCCTGTAAGAGCAGCATTGAGAGCACTGTGTACATCTATGCCAATTTGTGCTTCTGCTTTCTCCAGATCTGTCGATGCGGAGCTTAGCTTTTGTTGAAACTCTGCCAGGCCTTTCTGAACCAAATTTAGATCAATGCGATCCACTGGTGTGGCCTCAATAGCAATTATATCAGCAATGGAGTTTGCATGGACGAAAGCGAACCCGCCACTCAGAAAGTATCTGGTTACATCATTGCCCTCATGAACTGATATTATACCTGGCTTTAGCTCTGCAATTGTAGCTACATGACCAGGCAAAACACCCATCTGTCCCGTAGTTGCCGGGATTATGACCATATCAACCTGCAGACGCAACACACACATTGGTTGGCTTATGTGTTCTCTTCTAAGTTCAGTCCACAATACCAATACATTAAATTCAAATAATCCATGTTATACAGATTACAGCATATCAAGTGCACTGAGATGCGATTACAGTAGGGAAAAATTCCATACCGGCAAACAAATCAACCATTTATTATTTTACAGCAGTTCAGTTCAAGGTCCAAAGTGTATTCTGCTCTGCATTACAGTAAGGCAATCCTAGGCAAGCAAGGATTTAGATGGGCAACAAATGACTGAATTGAACAATATGGATGGTTTCAAATTTTCAATGCTTGGCATCATAAATGTAAATGTTGCTAGACTATCTGAGATTTCCGACAATAACAACTAAAATTCATTAGCTAAACATTTTATATTAAGGAATTACATAAAGTTCATTAGCAATTACATATAACAGCACAGTTGCCTAAATCAAGAAACCCACACACAAAGAACATAAGTTATATCCGCAGCTCCTTATTATAAAGAATAGGACCCACTTGGTAAAGCAACATGGAAATGAATCCAAATGATTGACTCGGATTCATAAGGAAAAGGAACCATGAATCCGTTAGAAAATGACAATAATATTGGAGAGGAGATAATCCATGCTCATGAATAAATGCCAATGAAAAAAATTTAACCAGGCTGCTGAAGTCATAATGTGATTCTGATGTCATGCAACCACATGCATATATAATAAAGTTAAGACCAAGAGGGGACAATTCTTCTGTTCATGGCCTGAAACTAACACAGAATAACTTCTAGTAAGGAAAGCAAATCCATTATCCATATCAAATCAATCATTTTTAACTGGATATCTCGAGCAATTTAGCGAAGGGAGGATACAACATCATTCCCAAGATCTAAATTGAATGATTTTGAAACATAAATAGCACATCTAAACAAAAAACGCTGCAGAAAACGATCGATTCACGAAGCTATGGAATCCAAACTAAGATAAACTAATCAGCACACTCCTGATTAGCATTTACGGCTACAAGGCTTTCAATAACAATAATAACCAACAACAGCTCATGAACCATTCCAAAAATACCTCTTCAAAGAAATCAGAGAACGACCCCCAAACACCAATCCTAAACCCCTTCACGGCTGACATCAACCATATGATTAGCAATTTCATAGGAAAAAAAAAAAAAAAAACTATACCACGTGACATATGATTAACAATGTGTGTAGGGGTACCTCTTTGGCGGCTAATATAGAATCATAAGGAAGAACCAGATTGACAGTGAGTTTCGACGGAATGGTGGATGGAGTTGGTGGTCGAGGATTCATGTATGCCATTGGGGTTTTCGGTGGATCCATATTGGGCATCGTTTTCTTCCAGGAGTCCGTAAACTTGGGGTCTCCGATCGTCTCCGCCGGGAGATCGGTAGAAAAATGGCGGCGCCACCTCAAGGATGCGGTGGAAGCTCTGCTTAAGAGGGATCGCGAACCATGTCGCAACATTTTGAGGAAGAGAGCAGGTATTTCGCTCGTATGTGTGCGTCTGATAGAGATGGGAACAGTAGAGCAAACTTTTTAATAAATACTAGTATTTCACCCACCAATGACTCGAAACAACAATGGTTTATAGTATTATAATATTAAATTTATTATTTTATTTATTGCTAAATAATATTCCCTCCGTCCCATTATAATTGTCATGCACGGAAATTAAGAATGATGAGTGTAAAGTGTGAAAATATTACTATTTTTGGAAATGTGACAATTTGGTTGGGACGCCCAATTTAATAAGTGTGACAATTCAAGTGGGACGGAGGAAGTATAAATATTTAAAATTCTTAAACTACAAAATTATATGATATACATATAATATATATTTTATTATATTAACTTATATTTACTTTGATTAATTTGCAAATTTTTTTATAAGAATAAATGTAAATTTTTATTTTGGACAATATTTATTAATTATTTTATATTTTAATTGGGGCATACTATTTAAATAGGGAATATGTGTTTTGATGCAACTTGAAAATATGATCAATCAATTGTTGATAAAATACTTAACCACTTGTGCTCATAGATCGAGACTCTTATATTATTTTCTTAATATGATGAGTTTCACTTCATAATTTATAATTTTAATACTAAACAAATTTCATTATATTTTTTACTATGTGAGAAACTTTCATAATGTTATTATTGAAAAAAATTTAAGTATTCGACCAATTAATTCACATTTTCTCCATCTCTTCAAAAGAAACTTTCGTAATTGATGTATGATAAATATTATTTGTTACATCATTAGATTTAACAACATACATTGATGCATGCTTTATGCATACCTCACATACAATTTGATTTACTACTCTTGCATATGTTAAAATTTTATACACACAATCTCTCTTGTTAGCTCTTTAATGTCTTCAATCAAATTAGAATATAACATTGCGGTGATGACTCTTGTGCTTCATTAATAAAACTTTTGATATTCAAACAGTTCTCTTAATGATATTGGTCTTTATAAAATATTTTGTTTGTCATCGATAGTACATACCTCATTCTGATTCGTATTAGCATTATAATGTTTTGCGTTTGTGAGTTTAAGTCTTCAAGTCAAAGTAACTTTATCATTTGTGTTTCTCAATACGAAACAATGTTTTCTCTTTGACTATTATAACATAACGTTATGTTTCAACTCTTATACTTACAACTTAATTCATTTTTTCACTTTATTTCACGTGATTGCCAATTTTTTTTCTTTGATGCACCTTATCCCATCATTGATTGCACATTTTTCGAAATAACTTGTTTAACCATAAAATATATATCTCCAAACTCACATGCATTTCAAACTTTTACAATTTATAATGCAATAATAAGAACATATCTATTCATGTGTAGGGTATATCACCATCATATTTTTCAAACACAATTACTTTAATTAATTATTTTAAACCGGAGCATGGACCAACAACCGAACTTGGGAATCAACAACCTAACTTTTTGCAATTATTTACTATAAATAAAGCGTGTTATATTGTTTCAATATATTCACCACACATCAAACACATCGCCCCTCGCTACGATTTCTCGTATGAAGTGGTCATTCTCTCTATGTGCTTTGAAGCCTTGTGAGTTCTTGGTTCCTTAGAGTTTGCTACTGCAGCAACATTATCACGATACACCGTGATAGTCTTGGGCAAATCTAGAACAATATCTAACTATTGGAGGTAGTTCTAGAGCCAAACTGCTTCTTTAGAAGCTTCTGAAGCTGCCACATACTCAGCTTCCATAGTGGAGTCTGCGATACACTTTTGTTTCACACTCCTCCATGATATAGCTCCACCTCCCAAGGTGAACACATAGCTCGAGGTCGATCTCTTCTCATCCTGGTCCGCCTGGAAATCCGAATCTGTATAACCCACAGGGCACAAATTCTCATACTGATAAACAAGACAATAGTCTCGAATTCTTTTCAGATACTTGAGAATATGTTTGACATCAGCCCAGTGCGCTTGTCCTGATATAATCCTCGTCAGGAAGGTTTAGATCGTAGCCCAGGAACTCGAACAAATGGACTCAGACACGACGCATGAGCAACTAAGGTTGATAACATGAGAAGATCCAACACCTTTGGATTCGAAATCCTTCAAGTACCGTAGTCCATGCTGAATCTCCTACGACCCAAGAAGCAAATTGATCCAACAACGAAGGATATACGCAAGGACACCACCAATGGATATGACAATTCGATTGATTAGTCGAGATTGAAACCCTAATTGGAGATTAGAATTTCGAATATTGAGCCATCAGAAATTAAAAGAGAAAATCTCACAATTTTATTAAAATTTGAAAACTGAATAAGTTTTTCAATAACAATGCCTATATATAGGCAACTCAAATCCTAATCTAATAAGGTAAGTAAACTCGAAATTAAAACCCAAATTAAAATTGAAATTTAATTAAATAAGGCCTAAACATGTTGGCCCAAAATAACTGAATAAATTAAACTAAGCCCAATCACTACACATAATCAAATTAGTAATTTTCGGGTCTTCGTTTAATTCTTCAAACAACATGAAATCCTTGGAATCATTTGCAGCCCAAATGCCTTTAACCAACAAACTCAATCCAGCCCTCAAAGTCCTTGCTCGAGCTCTAGTCATCGGCCCACTCGGAATGTAGACTGGATTGTCTCTCACAGCTGCTACTTGGGCTCCATCATTCCCCTCATCTTCAAGAGGATTTGTCCTCAAATCCAAGTTGTCTCCTACATCAAAAGGACTTAAAATCAGCAACATTAAACGTAGCACTAACATCATATTCACCTGGTAAGTCCAACTTGTATGCATTATCATTCACTTTCTCCAACACTTGGAAGGGACCATCTCCACGAGGTAACAACTTCGATCTCCGTTGCAAAGGAAACCTCTCCTTTTGCATATGCAGCCAAACCCAATCTCCAGGCTCAAACAACATCTTCTTGCGCCCTTTATTTGGTTGCTTGACATACTGCTCAGTACGACGCTCTATGTTCTGCCTAGCCTTCTTATGAATCTGCTTCACAAAATCAGCTCTTTTTTTCCCATCAAGGTTAGTAAACTCTTGCACAGGTAAAGGAGATAAATCCAAAGAAGTCAAATGATTAAATCCATACACAATTTCAAAAGGGGAAAACTGAGTAGCAGAATGAACTGAATGATTATAAGCAAACTTAACATGAGGCAAACATTCTTCCCGATTCTTAATATTCTTCCTAAGTACAGCTCTCAACAAAGTAGATAAAGTCCTATTCACTACCTCAGTTTGACCATCAGTCTGTGGATGACAAGTAGTAGTAGAAAACAACAATTTAGTGTCTAACTTACACCACAAAGTCTTCCAAAATTAGCTTAAGAACTTAGAATCTCTATCAGAAACAATTGACCTAGGGATTCCATGCAATCTAACGACTTCCCTAAAAAACAAAGCAGCAGCAACATGGGATGCATCATCAGACTTATGACAAGGAATAAAATGAGCCATCTTAGAAAACCTATCAACAACCACACATATAGAATCACTACCACGTCCAGTACGTGGCAAACCTAGCACAAAGTCCATAGAAATATCAACCCAAGGTGCAGTAGGGATAGGTAAAAGGGTATGCAATCTATGAGAACTAGACCTAGACTTAGCCTGTTTACAAGTAATGCATCTACCACAGACCCTCTCAACATCACGTTTCATGCGAGGCCAAAAGAAATGCTCATGCAACACAGCCATAGTCTTAGCAATACCAAAATGGCCCATCAAGCCACCACCAGGTGATTCTAACACTAATAACTCACGTAGAGAACACCTAGGAATGCACAACTTATTTTTCTTAAACAAAAATCCATCATCCTTAAAGTATTCACCACTAGTAGATGTCTCACATGCAACATATATATCACTAAAGTCCTCATCAGAAGCATACAAACCCTTAATGCACTCAAAGCCAAGTAACTTAGCATCTAAAGTAGAGATTAAGGCATACCTCCGAGACAATGCATCAACCACCACGTTTTCCTTACCTTGCTTATATTTGATGACATAAGGCTCTACAAACTCCATCCATCTTGCATGCCTCTTATTCAGCTTGTGTTGCCATTTTAGATGCTTCAGCGACTCATGATCGGTGTGAATAATGAACTCCTTAGCCCACAAGTAATGCTGCCACGTTTTTAAGTCTCTCACCAAGGCGTACAACTCCTTATTGTAGGTAGGACAGCTCAACGTCGCACCATTCAGCTTCTCACTGAAGTATGCCATGGGCCTCTTCTCCTGCATCAACACTGCACCAATACCAACTCCAGAAGCATCACATTCAATCAGACTCATGGAGGAGGTATTCACGGGGAAGCCCAGGTCGATATCATACTCAACTCACTTCCGAAGTCTTTTGAGAACTTTAGACTGAATGTTGCCATGAGTAAAAAGGAGTACACTCTTAATGGGTTACTTAATGACCTCATGGCAGCTGAATCAGTCGTGCAACCTGAAAAGGCAGTCTTGGTTTCTTCCAGTAGTCGCCCTGCTTCATCGAAGGGTGATAAAGGGGTGATTGAAAAGAAATTCAAGAAGACAGCCTCTGGAAGAAAAAGTTCTGGGAAAAAGAAGACTGTGACACCAGGGAAGAAGGGCAAGTGTTTCCGTTGTGGCAAAACTGCTCACTGGAAGAAGGATTGTCTGACCAAGCGGGTTGGACAAGGTACGTCATTAGCATTTGTAATGGAAACATGTTTAGCATCTGTTTTTACCCATTCGTGGGTAGTGGATACTGGAGCTACTGATCATGTTTGTTACACTTTGCAGGGATTCACGCCTACAAGGCAGCTGAATGATGACGAGGTGACGATCTCCATGGGTAATGTTGCTCGTGTGTCTGCAGTAGCAGTTGGAGATGTTACATTATGCTTTCAAGACAATGTTTTAATTTTAAGAGACGTTTTGTATGTGCCGGATTTTCGGCGGAACCTCATTTCTGTTTCCCGTTTAATAAATAATGGATTTTCAGTATTTTTTTGTAGTCATGTTACTATCAATGGTAATAACGGTGTTATCTGTCGTGGGATGCTGAAAGACTGTCTTTATATCATAACTTGTTTGCATGAATCTTCCGTAAATGCTGCATATAACTCATTTAATCATAAGAAGAGAAAGTTCTCATCTTCTGATGAGGATCTTACATATCTATGGCATATGAGACTAGGTCACATCAATCTAAATAGGATCAAGAGACTCGTGGATGATGGAATGTTGGATTCAATCCAGGTAGTTCTACATCGAGTTTGTGAATCCTATATAGAGGGGAAGATGACGACCAGGCCTTTCAAGGCAAGTCAGTCTCGAGCAAGTGATGTGTTGGAACTGATCCACTCTGACTTAGGTGGACCGATGTCTATGCAAGCTCGTGGAGGATTTAAATATTTCTTCACTTTTATTGACGATTACTCGAGATACGGGTATGTTTACTTGCTTCACTTGAGAAATTCAAGGAATTCAAGGCGGAAGTAGAGAAGAAGTTAAACAAGAACATTAAGTCATTACGATCTGATCGTGGTGGTGAGTATCTCAGTGACGAGTTCTTTTAATTTTTGTCAGATCATGGGATTACATCCCAATGGACCGCACCAGGCACTACTCAGCAGAATGGTGTAGCGGAAAGAAGAAATAGGACTCTTCTTGAAATGGTTAGATCCATGATGAGTTATGCGAACTTGCATGTTTCGCTTTGGGGCTACGCGTTACTAACAGCGGCGTACCTGCTGAACCTGGTACCTTCTAAGTTAGTTCCTAAGTCACCCTCGAAACTCTGGCACGGGCGAAAGCCCAGTGTGTCAAAGATAAGAGTGTGGGGTTGTCCGACATATGTTTTGTCAAAGGAACCTAATAAGTTAGAAGGTAGGTCCAAGTTAATGCTGTTTGTGGGATACCCCAAACAAACGAAATGTGGTTATTTGTACTGTCCTGAGGATCAGAAGATCATTGTTAGCACCAATGCAAGATTCTTGGAGAACGAGTTTGTGAAAAACCACAAATCCGAAAGTGATATCATCCTCCAAGAAATTGGAGAAGATGATGTGTTTCTATTAGGAAAACCCCGTGGCAGATTGAGTGTACCTCTCAAAGGTATGGAACCAACAGCACGGTTGCCAGTGTAAGGCTTTGAGCCACAAGTAACTACACCAACTGCTAACGCAATACCAGTGCTCCGTCGTAGTGGGAGGGTATCTCACCAACCCGAGCAGTATATGTTCATGGGAGAGTCTTCGGATTTGATCCCGGAAGACGGACTAGATGATACCGACCCATGGACATACGACGAAGCAGTAAATGACAAAGATGCGGAAAAATGGCATAAAGTCATGGATTCAGAAATGGACTCAATTACCGCTATGGATGTATACCAGAAGTCTGCGCTACCAAATGGCTTTCAGGTCATAGGTTGTAAATGTGTATACAAACGGAAGAAAGGTTCGAAAGGAGAAATAATGGCTTTTAAAGTCAGGTTGGTGGCGAAGGGTTATAGTCAAAAGGAGAGCATTGACTATGGCGAGACCTTCTCACCGGTAGCCCTGCTCAAATCCATTCAAATTCTTCTATCCATAGCAGCACATATGGACCTAGAGATCTAGCAGATGGATGTCAAAACCGCATTTTTAAATGGGTACCTTGAGGAAGGTCATGACATTTATATGCAGCAGCCAGAAGGTTATGTGAAGGAAGGTGAAGAGCATCTTGTTTGGAAGCTAAAGAAGTCCTTGTATGGACTTAAACAAGCTTCACAGTCGTGGAGCAAACGTTTCGATGATGTGATTAAATCCTATGGATTTTCACAGTGCAAAACCAAAAGTTGTGTGTACCGATTATGCGTCAGTTGAAGCGTGGTATTCCTTGCACTTTATGTATATGACATTCTTCTATTCGACAACGATGTGAAGGTGTTGTCAGACATAAAGAGATGGTTATTCAAACAGTTTCAAATGAAGGACCTAGGAGACGCTGGATACATCTTTGGGATTAAAGTCTTGCGTGATCGCAGGAAGAGGATGTTAAGCTTATTTCAGGCCGCTTATATTGATACTGTGACTGCCCATTTTAGCATGCAAAATACCAAGAAAGGATTGCTACCTTTCAGACATGGTGTTCCTCTGTCTAAGGCACAATGCCCTGCAACAGAAGAGGAGAAGGATGAGATTGCTAAAGTACCATATGCTTTGGAATTGGGAAGTCTCATGTATGTGATTCTATGTACGAGGCCAGATATTTGTTATGTCGTGGGCATGGTGGCCAAATATCAGTCTAACCCTGGACAGGCGCACTGGACTGCTGTCAAACATATTTTCAAGTATCTGAAAAGAACTCGAGACTATTGTCTCATTTGTTAGTGTGAGAATTTGTGCGTTGTGGGTTATACGGATTCGGATTTCCAGGCGGATTAGGATGAGAAGAGATCAACCTCGGGCAATGTGTTCACCTTGAGAGGTGGAGTTGTATCATGGAGGAGTGCGAAACAAAAATGTATCGCGGACTCCACCATGGAAGCTGAGTATGTGGTAGCTTCAGAGGCTTCTAAAGAAGCAGTATGGCTCTGGAACTACCTCCAAGAGTTAGATATTGTTCTGAGTTTACCCAAGACTATCACGGTATATTGTGATAATGTTGGTGCAGTAGCAAACTCTAAGGAACCAAGAACTCACAAAGCGTCAAAGAACATATAGAGAAAGTACCACATCATACGAGAAATCATAGCGAGGGGCGATGTGCGAATAGAGAAGATTGACACGAAGGATAATCTAGCGGATTCATTTACAAAGGGCTTACCACATAAGGCATACGAGGGTCATGTTCGTAGCCTAGGACTAAGGTAGATGCCGACCACCTAGTGACCAAATGTAATAGCTAGATTAGAATAGACACATGTTATACTCTGGAATGTAATGGTATAATGCTTTGAGTATAAGTGGGAGATTGTTGAAATTGTATACATAAAAGCATTATGATTGGTATATTGGGAAACGTTATGTTTGATATACTGGTAATCATTAATAACTTGAAATAAACAACTCCTGTCCGAATTAACAATCATACGATGCGAACAAACACATCCAGTTATCTCATCGATAGGAGATCATACGGTGTGTAAGAGATCACAGAAGATCATATAGATCGTTCGACCTAGCGAGATATAAATAGTTATCACAGCTGAGACAGTTTTTGGTTTGGCTGTCGGTTTAAGCTGTGGCGCACAAGTCCATAAGTGGTTTATCTTGACTGCTTTGTGTGACCGGTACATCTCAATGTATTGATAGGATCAACAGTGAGATGAACCATTCTACTTGACATATGAATGAGTAAAGATCTCGGTAACTTGGTCGGATCTAAAGTCTATTGAAAGCTGAGGGGCACACATGGGTTGACTGTACATGTACTCATATATCTGCATCTTGGGTGATGGCAGTTTGTGTGGGGTTTCCTCAGGCTGAATTTAGATAACCATATCCGTTTCAGGATGGTGACATTCCCTAGGAAGCTCACGAGGTTCGTTATGTTAAATCCTGCTGGCTGAATCATTGATTCAAGCATAAGCGATAAGGGTTGAGTGGTACTACTCAAGAATAATAAGAGATTAATTAATTGCAGCTAATTGTCACATGCTGAATTAATTAATAAATGTCTGAAACCTTAAATATGAGGATTAACCAAGTCAATGCAATCTGTTCCTAATAACGTGGTAATAAAGGGTAGGTCAACATTAATTCTTTGGTGGCATGAGTTAATGTTTATTAATTAATTATGTTCTGGGTTGAACATGGAATTAATTAATAGGAGGCCCACTTTATTATTTGCATTTGATCCCTGGTCTAGCCCAATAGTGCTCAGAGCTCATTAGGGTTTATTAAACCCTAATAGCTCATTCTCCAGATCTATATAAATAGATCAAATCTCTCTTCCCACATTAGTTTTGAAGTTTCAAATCAGAAACCCTAGAGAGAGTGAGAGAGTGGGTGGTTGTGTAGATTCGGTAGCGCATTCTCACTAGATTTCCGGATCGAGCAAGGGAACATATCAGAAGATCAGATCTGTAGGAACACCATCAACGATCTACCGCCGTTATTCAATCCGAAGGAGTTGAGGTATTCCTTTGAATATACGGATTAAATTAAATAAGAGCATGCATAGGGCATTTACTGTTTGTCATAGTATTTATTTTGATATCCATAAAATGAATCTGGGATAAGAAATAAATGGCTATTCACGTCGCCTATTGTAGACTCAGTTCCTACAGCTTTGGCCTTTTCCTGAAGCTTTGTCAGCTTCCCCATATGTTCCTCAAGCTCAGCAACAGAGCTCTCTTCCTCTTTCTTCTGTGGGTAGGAAGGTGTTGGGGTCAATTTTGATGCAGAGGTTTGACCATATGATTTTTCAGCTTGATACGACTTATGTGGTCTCCTCTTCAAATCTTTCTTCACGAAGAAGGCAACATCTTCTTGGACAGGTGAGCTTGCATTACGAACTACTTCGTTCCTGTTCTCCATCTGGATGTCCCACTCGTAGGCTTGCAGCTGGGCAAAGACATCCTTCATGGTCATCTTGGACAAGTCCTTCTCTTGTAGACTGGTAACCTTGACGAATCAGTCCTCCTTAGGCATGTTGGAGAGTATTTTTGCGTTCAGATCAACAAAGTTGTATTCTCTTCCAAGATTTTTTAGCTCACATACTATTGCATTGAAGCGAGCCTCCATCGATTTGATGCTCTCTCCAGGGAGTAGCTGGAAGGACTCGTACTTGTCCATGCATATTTGAAGCTTGTTGCGCTTCATCTGATCTGTTTCCTAACATAAAGTACCAATAAAATCCTATACCTATTTTGCATTATCGTATTCCAGGGCTTTTAAAACCAGAGCCTCTGGTAGGGATTGTAGAATCATCTCCATGGCTATTGCATTAAGATGGAATTGAGTTTTATCCTCTATGGTCCACTTAGCATATGGCTTGTCAACAATTTTTGGGCCATCATCGCCTCTGAGCTGAGTGTTGATCTTCGTGATCTTGACTGGTACATTTGCTATGACATCCGCCATTTCTGGATGGATGTTTCGCAGCATGATTAGGGACCTTTTCTTCCAAATGTTGTAAGTCTCCGGGGAGTACATTGGAAGCTTGGCGATGTGAGCCATCTTTATACATGAGCATACGCAACAAACACAAAAACAAGTGCAAGGAAAAGAGATCTGGTCCAAAGCAACTTGACACAACCGCTTCGTCTGTAAAGACAACCTTGACGTGTGATAACACTTGTTGGTCCCGAAATCAGAGTAATAAAATACGCAACGGAAGTTTAAAATCTTGCACTTGACTCTGAAACTGACTTGACTCAGTTTTCAGTTTATCAAAACTCATTTTAGCTCAGAAGATGTAAAGTAAGTTTCAAGTTATACGCTTCAATACTTAGTCAAGTATTGAAGGTTTCAAAGTAAGTATGAAAACTTAGAATGCAGAAACTTAAATAAAGCAAGTAAGTAAGATAGGATATTTATAGTAGTTCGGAATCAAAGTCCTACGTCCCTCTTCCAAACTTAATCGGAAATCCACTAAGTTTCAATTTTACAAGCTTTCTCACGATCTATGGATAGCCCGTCGGAAGCCTCCGTCCTTCGGTCTACTGCCATCACTCGCCCAGAAACTCCTTGTAAGCTTACTCCTTCTTCAGGTTGAAGTGAGGACGCACCCCACAACCTTCTTCCTGGATGATTGGATGTTTTCTTGTTCTTTCCATAACTCAGTAGGGTTGGCAACGCCCGTGATAATCAGATCTCAGAGTAGGAACTGATCGCTATGAATATTACTTAGAAAAGCAATATTCACCAAGTAGATAGCTTCAGCTTATAGCTTCTGCCTCATGCACTTAGACAGGTGCACGAAAAGGAATAACTTAAGTTGGAAACATAAGTCTCGTGTACTTAGAATACGGAATTTCAGAAAGCTTGAGTAGAAAATTGGGCAGAATATCGACTTAGTTTTTTGCAAGATTTTCGATTATGATTCTGTAGATGTGTCAAGCTAATTATAGGCAGTCATGGACGATAATTAGAATTCTTCTCGTTATACTGTGAGATCCAGTTGTTAGAGACAAAGATTGGATCGTCCAATCATAGTCATTCTTCCTGCTTTGCCGTCTACTTTTGCTTTAGGCAGTGTACTTTCTACCTGCTCTTGTCAGACTAAGTTCCAGTCCGAGGAATTTAAGTTTGAGTTTCCTTGTACTGACTTTTGACTTAACTTTGAGATTATTCAAGTCTGATTTCGAACACTTGTGTTTCCTGTGCTCTTGGAATGTTGAAACTGAAAACTGACATTTCTAAAGTCAGTTTCAGTTTCCATCTTACTTCGGAAAACTCAGTTTCCAGAAACTAAGTTTCTGGCCTTTCTAAGTTTCAAGCACGGAGACCTTGTCTTCAGAGCTTCAAGTTTCTTGGTTTCTTCTCTTCAAGTACAGAAACTCGGTTCTTGACATATCGAGCTTTGTCTTCTGATTTCTAACAGTTTCCCTTTTAGAGACTTAGTCTATGTTCGCTTGATCTTCAGCTCAGTTGTAAGTCTATTACAACTCGATCATTCCTATACAAGGATTACATTGAAAGACTCTAGAAACTTACTACTGGAGTAAATTTTGACACATCAAAATATCAAATTAAGGGATAAACTGAAACTCAGTTCCTAACAATATATTAAATCTTATTGATTGAAAATCTATTGTTTGATGAATATAATTTTATTATGTGATATGTTTCTATTACTCCAAACATATGCAATAGAGATCTCGTTTGAATGACAATTAAATTACCTTTAATTTGGTGTATAATACAAAAATAAATTATTTAAATTGAATCAGTTATAATAATTTTAGGAGAAAGAATAATAAGGAGAGAGAATAATCTGGAGAAAAAATCATCAAAGATTCATCAAGCTATAAAATTAGTATATCGAGCAACACATTATAGTGTATCAAGCAGTAAAGCATAATATATCATATAATGAAAAGAAAATAACTGTCATATTGAGAAATTAACAAAAATACCTTTAATATTATTAAAGAATTGTCATTTCCATAAATTAACAATTAATTTCAATTGTTCATTTAAATAGATTCAATTGATAAGATTTATTCGTTTTTTATATATATATGGCTATGTTAATCTCACAAGTGGTCCCTTAGATGAGAGAAGAGAATGAATCCAGTCCATCTAATGAGGCCTGCGGACAGTTGAGATTTTATTTTAGCCCAAAATTACAAAGTTACATCAGCGACCTAAATTTAGTTTCATAGTAAGGGCATTAATGACATAATGCACTCACAATTACCATGAATTAAATTCAAATCCCTTGCTTATCTTACAAAAAAATTATAATTTATTTTCTCACTAATAAGAAACGTTTATTTGTTATTAACTTTTTTACTCACCTCCAACATTGCTATAGAACTTTAAATAATCATAGCTCACTCAATTTAAATTATTTTCTTGCGTGTCATATATCAAATTAAAGATCGTTTTATTATCTTTCAAACGAAATCCATATTACATATGTTTGCAAAAATCTGATAGCCCTATCAAACATAATGCAACTGAACCGGTCTATATAATGCAAATATACAGACTTATATAATGCAACTTAAATCAGAAAATAAATTTTTTTGTCTAAATATCAATTACCTCATAAATAGTCATGCAAATTTATAGGCCTAAATAATGCATTTTTGCATGTTTACATAATGCAACTTAAAGGTGGTATGATGAATTTGAGTTTTGAATCCATCATCTTCATCGTATTTAGGTAACGACTTCTTCGATTTCCTCAAAGAGATGACGAGTACGAGCTAGCAGAGGAAAGAGAAGTTGTAATGCAATTGGGTGCTTGGTTGTTGGTAGGTGGTTGTATGAAATATTTGAATTTCATGCTCTGTTTCGTTTATTACTATTTCATTTGTCAATAATTTAAATTCATCAGACCACCTTTAAGTTGTATTTTATAAACATGTATATTTGCATTGTATAGGTTAGTTTAGTTGCATTATGTTTGATGGGGCTATCAAATTTATGCATAACATAGAGTTTTTTTTTTCAGATGTAAGTTGCATTATATAAGCTAGTAAATATGTATTATATACGTCTTTATAGTTGCGGTATCTTATTTTTTCTACGATTATCTTATTTGAAATATATGCAATAGTTATTTCGTTTGAAAGATAATTAAATTATCTTTAATTTGATATATTGTACGTGGAAAAATAATTTAAATTGAATGAGATATGATTATTTAAAGTTTTATAAAGAAATTAGATGGGAGATAATATGTAGAAACAAAACACGTGTGTTTGATTGGAAAGAGATTATGAAATTTATTGTGGTCCCTCATGTTTAACTTACCTAAATGTCCTTAATTATAATTTAAAATAAAAATAAAGTTAAATTTCAAATTTTAAGAATCAATCTGGACCACTTATTTCACCAAATTAAAGGACAATTTATTCTCTTCTCTCATCTAATAGTCACTTGTGATATGATTACACCTATATATATATATATATATATATATATATATATATAGTGGTGTGTGTGTGTGTTAAAATCTTTTCAGCTGTAAAATAGGAATAAATTTGGACCATTAAAGATCAAAATCAACGCATGTGATCAATTTAAATTCGTCTCAATTTCGGTGCATTATTTGTGTTACCATCTAGCATTCAAGGGAAAAAATGTGAAAAATAAATATTCAAGAATTTCATTTCGTGCAGTTCATAAAACATAATATGCATACATTCGACGTAAAAAATGTAATATTTTGGGCATGAAACTGCAGCATATAATCAATGCAAAAAATGCACTCAATATGAATACAAAAATGCATATGCTTTAGAATAAAAATGCATCTTGTTCAAGTTAAGAATGCATCATTTGATGAAAAAAATGCAAATATTTGGGAACATTTTTATGCGTAATAGATGCATTTTTTGTTTTGAACGTAAATATAATTAAGAACATATACCAGCTGAATATAAAATCAAGATTTTCGTGCGAATCTTCTAAATTTAACATACTCCCTCCGTCCCAGATTAATAGTCTCATTTGCTTTTGGTACAATAACCAAGGCATGTGAGTGTAGAATGAGTTGAGTAGAATTAATATTTTATTGTTGAGTGTGAAAAAATTACCCTTTTTAGAAATGAGACTATTAAAGTGGGACGCACAAAAATGGGAAATGAGACTATTAAAGTGGGACGGAGGGAGTATTTAATATGAATATCATATGAATCGTCATAAAAATACGTTTAATTTGATATATGATTCATAAAAAATATATTTGAATCGAGAAAGATATAATCATTTGATTATAAAGGGAGGAAAGAGAAAATTAGGAGAGAGAATGTTTAGATTTAAAGATAGAGAAGACGGTTACTCAAACTTAAAGGCTAAATTTCTATGATATCTTAATTACCTTATTTATCTAACAAATCATAAATTATCACAACTATTGGATCAGCAAAATAAAGGATCCAAATTCTTTCCTATTTAACATGGGAAAAGGCTATATATATATATATATATATATATATATATATATATATATATATATAGAGAGAGAGAGAGAGAGAGTAGTGGTCATATGTTAAAGGTTACTGTTGGAGATGCGAACCTGACCCGGCCCAGTAAACGTGCCAGGCTAAAGCCCAACAGCGCCCTGGGCCCAATAAGAATGAAAGATCCAGTTCGAGCCACGAGCTGATGCTGCGAAAAAGTGGTACGAACGGAAAGCAGTTCGACAGTCATCCAAAGCAGTTCGATCAAGGCTATTCGCGTTCCAACAAGCTAAGGAGAGGTTCGATATGAAGATCTCGAACCACTACCACAACCATTCAACAATCAGAAAACCAACGGACACATCAAACGACTACTTCACAGGAATATCGGAGCCACCAAAACTACCACGTCGACGAGCTGCTCCGAGATTCACGGCCTCATCACCCAAACAGTTGAGAACGGCGCGAAAACCCTAGAGCTAGCCATTTCTTATATATATCTCCCCATAGTCAAGAACGGGGGACGGTGAGATCGGGGAAAGAAATTCTTATCTATCAAAGCTCACAATTCAAAAACTTCTTTTATAGCCAATTCAGTTTGATATAATTGTAGTTAGTTATTCAGTCATTTTCAAGTCACGTTATGTCATTTCCTATCGTATTTCTCTTTAGTTCTCGGGGCTCCGTATTCTATACAAATTCACCCTCAACAGTTTGGCGCCCACCGTGGGGCCTCGGGAACAAGTTTTTTTTGTATTTTTCTTCCACATGAAATGGTAGACGATCCAGGCAAAATCCGCACCACCGAAATCGATGGCAAGAAGGTTGCCCCACCGGAGGGCCAAGGAAGAGGATCTAACCCGGGAACGGGACGGGGCACTCCAGTGGCACCTGGAAAAGGGCGAATCTCCCAGACCGGCAGCGGAGTCCCGCGCCTTCCTGGTTCAGAGGGGACAGTCGACGATCTGATGAAGGCGTTCGACACCACACCACTTGGGGAACTGACATTCCCGCCGCCGCCACCAAATATTCTGACAGATCCGCATGTATCGAGGTTGGTGACACAGGTACAGAGTGCACGAAATACGATAGAAGAGATGGCAAGGAGGAACGAACTCCTCGAAAGAGAAAATTGAAGACTGCATTTGCAAAATAGCAGTAAGCCACCCATCGTCGAGGAGCCTCGAAGCGTAGAAAGGAATGCCACAAGGAATCTGGAATCAGAGTTCGATCGTACTGAAGGGAGGTTCACCGAGAGGACCCCGGAGAACCCAATAACCCCCAGCCCGATTTTGGAAACCAGACCGATCAACTGAGCCGACCGGAATTGCAAGCTATCCAGCAGATCGAGCGACGGTTCGAACAAAGGCTCAGCTATTTCGAGTCCTTACTCTCCAGAATCCCAGGACTCCCAGCGCCGGAAAAGATAATTCCTCGCGAGAGCTACGCGGAGTCCCCCTTTTCGCCGAATATCGCCGAAGCCGAACTGCCACCTAGGTTCGCCTCGCCTAGCTTCAACCTCTATGATGGAACTGCAGATCCAGAGAATCACATCGCTGTATATCGGCAGAAAATGTTGGCACTAGCAATTCCAGGAGCTCTAATGGAAGCCTGTATGTGTAAGAGCTTCGGATCGAGCTTGATGGGGCCCGCCCTCCAGTGATTCATCAATCTACCCCGTAGCTCGATCTCCACATTTGCATAGTTGCACCAACTGTTTCTACGTCAGTACTCAAGCAGCAGACGCCTTGACAAGCACCCGGATGACCTCTATGCGGTGATCCAGAGACCGGGTGAATCCCTGAGGGCATACCTGTCTCGATTTTACAAGGAGTTGGTTGCGGTGCCCAATTGCCCAAATAGCACTGCCGTGCGAGCCTTCACGAAGGGTCTTGACGTAGATTCTGACTTATATCATGAACTCTCCATCTACCCCTGCCAGACGATGGATGACGCTCTGAACCGCGCATGGGCACTCACCAAGTGGGAGGAAGATGACCCCTACCGGCGAGCACGCCGTAGCAGCGGGAGGCCCAGCGTACGAGAAGAGGGCTGATGAGAACAGCGAGATAGGCGTCCTTCTAGGCCGCACCCCTATAACAAACCACCGCAGGTCAATCACTTCAGCCTATATGTCCTAGAATATATACTTTCGATCGCACCCGCCGATCTAGTTCAGAATGTGCTTCGAAAAATGCCTGAGAAGGTGAAATGGCCTCAAAAGATGAAGGTCAACCCTGCCTCGCGTGATGTGCAGAAATTCTGTGAATTCCACAACGACCATGGACATACCACCGCGGACTGCCGGGCCCTACGCCTCGAGGTGGTCAAACTTTTAAAGAAGGGTTTCCTCTCCGAATACTTGTCGGACCAAGGAAAGCGGACTTGGGCTCGAGACAAGCAGGCTGAAGAGTCAGGACCCTCGAAGACGGATACAAACAAACCCCCAGTTCCGGTCCGGACCATCAACTGTATCACCGGGGGATCAAAAATCAGCGAAATCTCGAGATCTGCTGCCAAGAAAGCCAGACGACTGACTCGCGAGGAGGCTATAGCCCCACGCAGAAACCTGGCTCACCATCCGATTGAATTCACAAGTGAAGAGGTGTCAGGCCTCAGCCATCCCCATGACGACGCCCTAGTAATATCACTATTGATATCAAACTGCCTCGTGAAGAGGATCCTAGTCGATAACGGGAGTTCCACAAATATCCTATTTATGCATGCGTTAAGAGAGATGAAGATCCCCGAGGAAAAGGTTCTGCGGTCATAGATCTCGCTGATCGGGTTCAACGGGGGTATCTAAATGACCGTTGGGATAGTGGTATTACCGACCTATTGCGGCGGGACACATTACGATGTGTCGTTCATGGTCGTCGACGCTCCCAGCGCTTACAACGCCCTGCTAGGCCGACCATGGTTACATCAGCTGAAGGCTGTTCCATCAACCTTCCATCAAGTGGTCAAGTTCCCAACCGCAGGGGGAGTTTGCACGATTCGAGGTGAACAAAATGCCGCTAAGGAATGCTATTATGCAAGCTTTAAGGCAGTATGCGCCCAGCAGCACTTCGCTAGGAGCGAGCCATTACCTCCAGCAGGAGAATCAGAAGAAACAGAGGAAGTCGAGCTTGACCCGACAGACCCAAAGAAAAAGACGAACATTGGTACCAGGCTTGAACCAGTAGTTCGAAACCAGCTAATTGAGTTCCTCAGCTCTGAGCGAACTACTTTCGCATGGTCACGCAGGGATATGGTAGGAATCGATCCAGAAGTCATGACGCATAAACTACAGGTCGATCCGAACCACCGACCCATACAACAAAGGAGAAGAAAGTTCCTGGCCGAGAAAAATGAGGCAATCAATGAAGAAGTACAGAAGCTGTTGGACGTTGGGTCCATAAGAGAAGTGAAGTATCCGACATGGCTCGCCAACGTCGTGGTAGTCAAGAAAAAGAATGGGAAGAATCGCGTATGCGTAGACTACACGGACTTAAACAGAGTGTGTCCCAAAGATCCATACCCACTGCCTCATATCGACTACATCGTCGATGCAATTGCGGGACATAAGCTGCTGAGTTTCATGGATGCATTCTCGGGATATAACCAGATTCTGATGCATCCCGAAGACCAAGAAAAAACCGCCTTCATGATGAATAAAGGAATATACTGCTACAAAGTCATGCCATTTCGGTCTCAAGAACGCAGGATCCACTTATCAGAGGTTTGTAAACAAGATGTTCGAGCCACTTATAGGAAAAATAATGGAGGTTTACATAGATGACATGCTGGTAAAGTCCAAAGACGCAAAGGACCATGTACACCATCTACGACAAGCCTTCGAGGTGCTCAACAAATACAAAATGAAATTGAATCCGGCGAAGTGCACCTTCGGGGTGTGCTCTGGGAAATTCTTGGGCCACGTAGTGACCAGTCGAGGAATCGAAGTTGACCCATCACAGATAAGGGCAGTCAAGGAGATCGCGCATCCTAGAAGTCCGAAAGAGGTTCAAAAACTCACGGGCAGATTGGCGGCTCTCAGCCGTTTCATTTCAAGATACTCCGATCGAACTCACGAGTTCTTCCAAGTGCTCCGGAAAGGGAAGAAGTTCGAGTGGACAGAAGAGTGCGCGAAGGCACTTGAACGCTTAAAAGACTATCTGGCCAGTCCGCCGCTATTGAGCAAACCCGAAAAAGAAGAGACTCTCCTACTCTACCTGTCCGTGTCCGAGCACGCCCTTGCGACAGTCCTGGTCAAAGAAGTGGCAGGGAAACAACATCCCGTGCACTATGCAAGCAAACCGCTACTTGACGCAGAAACAAGATACACGGCACTGGAGAAGCTAGCACTAGCTCTAGTAGTAGCGACGAGGAAGCTGCGACCCTACTTTGAGTCGCACCCCATCAAAGTAGTGACGTCCTATCCACTACGAATGGTGTTTTCAAAACCCAGCCTGTCAGGCAGATTGTTGAAGTGGGCAGTAGAAGTAGGGGGCTACGGCCTCAGTTTTGAGCCTCGAACAACGATCAACTCACAAGTGCTGGCAGATTTTGTAGCAGAGTTTACATCGGGACTTCAAATGGATGCAGAGAAAGAAATCACAAGCTTAGAGGTTGGCGAATCGGCGAAGGAGCCATGGATTCTCCAAGTAGATGGGTCGAGTAATATGCACGGTAACGGAGCAGGCATTAGGCTACTAAGCCCATGGGGAGAAATGTTTGAAAGAGCCATCCGGCTAAATTTCGAGGAAACCAATAACGAGGCTGAGTATGAAGCATTAGTTCGAGGTATGCAGCTCGCAAAAGAACTGGGGGCTCGACGCCTCCAAGTACACGGGGACTCACAATTAGTGGTGATGCAAATGGAAGATCACTTCCAAGTTAAAGAGCCCCGACTCCAAAAATATCATGACCTGGCATGCGAAGTGAGGAAAGAGTTCGACGAATGCGAAATTAAGCACATCGCACGAGAAGAAAATGCAGAGGCCGATGCGCTAGCGAACCTAGCCTCCACCAAACCAACAAGGCAATGCAAGCCCATCGTCATATCTTGGGCTGAAGAGTCGGTCATGCCCAAGGCCGTCGGAGTGTTGGACATTACAATCGGCGAACCATGGACATAACCGATCATGAAATACCTCGCGAACGGCATCCTACCAGCAGATAGAACAGGGGCCGTGCACATTACCCGAGCAGCAGCCAAGTACACTATCTATAAAGAAAGTTTATATAGGAGATCCGTCGAAGGGCTACTACTCAAATGTCTCGAGCCCGCCGCAGGGCAAGCCATCCTCATGGAGATACATGAAGGAGACTGCGGAAGCCACCAAGGGGCTCGACCATTGGCACACAAAGTCATATCCGCTGGGTTCTATTGGCCTACACTACGGAAAGACGCCAGGGATTACGTGCGAAGTTGCGAGGCCTGTCAAAGGTTCGAAGTAACTAACCAAAGCCATGCAGAACCACTCCACACCACGATCGCGGCCTGGCCCTTCATGGCTTGGGGGATGGACATAGTGGGGAAGTTGCCGAAGGGAGTCGGGCAAAAAGAATATATTTTGGTAGCCACCGACTACTTCACGAAGTGGGTCGAAGCTGAAGCTTTTGCCAACGTAAGAGAACAGGAGGTGATCAAGTTCTTGTGGACTCACATCCTATGCAGATTCGGGGTGCCAAAAGAGATAAGGACAGACAACGGAGCTCAGTTTACGGGACAAAGAATACAAGAATTCTGTGACCAGTACAACATCAAATTGGTATTTTCCACACCAAGGTATCCCGAGGCGAACGGACAGGCCGAATCCACAAACAAGACGATCATGGCCACAATGAAGAAAAGGCTCGAAACTCATAAAAGGAACTGGGTAGAAGAACTCCCTGGAGTCCTTTATTGTTTACTTATTTTCCTAATATGATTACTAACTTAAGCATCGGAGGGGCGACGACATAGCGTCACCCACCCTCTTCACTATGTTTTGCAGGATAAATTTATCAAGCAAGTCATACGAACAGACAAAAAGCACTAGATCCATTCACAGGCATGCTTCAGAAACAAAAAGTAACATAAGAAAGAAAAAGTTGTTCGTGCGCTGTTCGTGCCAAATTTACAAATACTCATGCAAAAATAGAAGTTTTTTCTGGAATCAGAAGTGGAAGCTAGGCGGCGGCAGAATCGTCCGGGGTCGGGCCCGTGCCAGAAATCGGATCATCCTGCGTTTGCCTGCCGTCGATCTCCCGAGTAGAGTCCTCAAGCAGCTTCTGGTCCTGCTCTGCAATTCCCTGCTCGAACTCTCGTTCTCGCCCCTGATCGCGCTCGAACTCCCCCTCCGGCTCAGGTTCGTCCAGGAAAGCGAGGTTAAGGTCCGGGAACTTCCTGGCAATCTTTCCCCAGACCTCGCTTTCGATTTGTTCAGAGAGAATCTACTAGGAGGTTAGATAGGAGCAGACAGATAAAGTAAGAAAACCAAGCTCGAGGAATACCTCATATGTCTCGGCGAAGTGCGGAGAGGTGATGATCGCCCCGAAGTCCAAGCCGTCACCCGCTTGCAACAGAGTAACCTTCTCCTCATACCTCCGAACCTCAGCTTCGTAGCTCTCACATTGAGCCTTGAGTCGAGAATCGAGGGAGATGAGCTGGTCATTCCTCGTCTTCAGGTCAGCCTGCAGCTTGGCCGAATCCGCCTCCGCCGATCGGAGCTTCCTCCGCAGGTCATCGAGCTCTGCCTGAGTAGCTTTGACCTCCTTCTGAGCCGCCCCGAGCTTCGACTCCGCCACGGCAACCCTTTCCTCCGCCGCATCCACCTTCTCATTCAGAGAATCTACATACTTCTTCGAGGAGTCGGACTCCTTTTGAAGCTGACAGATCTCCTCTGCGCACTTCTCAGCGAAGACGGTGAGCTCTCGATGAATACCATCGAGCTCCACCTGAGCCTGCAAACCATGATACGATTTGAGAAAGCAACAGTAATGCATAAAGGGCGAATCCGAGACAATACCTGCAACTGTCGAAGGCCATAACGCTCCAGACGCGAGAGCGCAGTACCCGCCTGGTCAACGGAGGAGGGGTTCAGCAAAAGGTGGCGCGCACGAACTAGGAATGGGTCCACCAGCAAATTCGGAGGCGCCGAGGTAGTAACAACGGCCCTGCTAGACTCCTCGTGGCGCATCCCGCGTTCCCTGGATCGATGGCGCCTGCGACGTTCGAGCTGCTCAGACTCTTTCTCCTTATTTCTCCCCCTATCATCGATCCGTTGCTGGGGATCTTGATGAGTCGAAGGACGGGAGGACTCGGTCCTCGTCTCCTGAGTAGCCCTGAAAGGAGGTGGGGGGAACGGGGGAGGCGGTGGAGGAACTGGATGCTCGGGCTCTGCGTTAAGATGCTTTGGAGGGTTTGCAGGGCGACGACGAGCCTCTTCCTCATCACGTGCCCTCTTCTTTTCGCGGAGGGCCCTGGCTACCTGCTCCGGAGGGACTTGGGGGCATCGGCGGGTCATCTCTACAAGCAAATCAGTGAGAACTCCTTGACGGTTGAGTAGGGTGGTTGTAGTCACGAATCGACTGTTTTGAACAATCGGCCACTCCCTGTCCTCGACGGAAACGTCGTAGGCTCTATCCACGCGAACCTGCTCCTCGGGCGTAAGCTCAGTTCTCGGATGATCTGCGAAAACAAAACAAGTCTCAATAACACCAAAAGTAGTCACGAGTTATCACGATAACAAGAGATCGGGAACCCACGAATCGGCACTCCGCCATGCCTAAGGAATTCAGGCCTCTCCTCGTTCAGCTTAAGATAAAAGTAGGTGGTCCACCATCCAGGCGAGTTCGACGGAGGCTTCTTAACAAGAGTCGATCTCCCCGTCGACCACCGAGTGAAGTAGTAGTAATGCTTGTCGGCACACTGATTAAAGCGGTACATATAGTGCCACTCTCGAACTATCGGAAGTCCAAGGCCCAGGTCCATCCACACCAGGAGAACACCAACCAGATGGCACCAACAGTTCGGGGCCAGTTGGAACGACGAGAGGTTGTAAGAAGCCAGGATCTCCGAAAAGAAAGGATGAGCAGGCAGTTCGACGCCATTGTCCATCGCTGCAGTGTAAAAAGCCACAAAGCTTGCAGGAGGATCGAAACAACGATTCTCTGCCCTCGGGACACGATACCTCATGTCCCTAACCGGTACGACCTCCGCCAGGGCCGACATAGTGCTCTGGGTCACCGTCGACACAGCAACCAACACCCTATGAGTCCGCCAGTCCAACGGTAGCACGTAGTCTCCAGCCAACTCAGGCTCGGTAGTCGCGCCTTCAGGACCCGCGTCCACATCATCAGCGGTCCGTCCTGACCCGCCAGCTTCGCCACCGGTCAACATCCGCTCCACCCCCCGGAGCGCCTCAGACAACACCCTGTTGTCCGCGGAATCCGAATCAGAGCCCGAAACTGAATCCACCCTGCTCGTACCCACATCAGCCCTTTCAGGGTACTGAAAAACCAGATTCCAATCCGGTCCTACAGTTACGCAGTCGCCGAGAGCCCTAATCGGGGAAGGAGTGAAAGGAGGTGTTGAGTGCGCGGATTTAGAACCTCGACGATTCTGGGAATCAAAATCAGACAAACTCATAGCTTGAATAACAAACAAGGTCTTGAAGAAAAAGAAGGGTTAACCTAAACATAAAAGGGGAAAAAAAGAGCCCCGGTCAGCCCATCACTCCCAGAAGCGACCAAGAACCCTAGAGAACCCTCGGGTCACAGAACAAAAGAAGAAAAAGTGTAAAGAATATAGAGGGAGGTACTACCTGGTACGTGGGGAAGCGCCGAAGAACCTCTGGAAAACAATCGACCGCCGGAAATCCCAAAAGACGCGAACAATTCACCGAAAATTGCAAGAGAGAGAAAGAGAGAAAAGTTTTGGGAAAAGTAACGCCAATGACGCGTTGATGGGAAGTTATACTCAAGCGTCCCTTCAACTGTCTCGAAACTACCCAAATCGCCCACGGTTATTACGAAACTGCCATCCGCCTTTTGCCGCCAAAAATTCAAACCGCTGCGCGCAAGTATTTCGCCAGCTAAGAGTTCGAAAAGAACTACTCAGAGGCTCAGAGACCTCGAATAAATTATCAGGGGCTAGGCACCCTAAAATCTTGCAACAAGACCCTAAACCCGAACCCTCCGAGTTCGCTGGGGCTCGCCAGGTGGCCAAAGGTTAAAAACAGGCAGAACCCGAACTGCCCTAACTCACACCGCGGATTCGGGACCGTGGTGATCGGAACCCGCAGCAGCTTCCCGGGGCTGCGCGGGTGAGGTCCCCCACAGAGGAACTGGTCCTCCGAGCCGAGAGGTGTCCATGAGCACCCGAAATAAAACCAGACCACCCTGAGGTAGTCCAAAGGGCCAAAACCTGGGAAATGAATCAAGCAAATATAAGTCCGATCACTATTTTTTGACTTGACAGGCTATCTCAGTCCTAACCAGCCAAGTCAAAGGGGCTATTGTTGGAGATGCGAACCTGACCCGGCCCAGTAAACGCGCCAGGCTAAAGCCCAACAGCGCCCTGGGCCCAATAAGAATGAAAGATCCAGTTCGAGCCACGAGCTGATGCTGCGAAAAAGTGGTGCGAACGGAAAGCAGTTCGATCAAGGCTATTCACGTTCCAACAAGCTAAGGAGAGGTTTGATATGAAGATCTCGAACCACTACCACAACTATTCAACAATCAGAAAACCAACGGACACATCAAACGGCTACTTCACAGGAATATCGGAGCCACCATAACTACCACGTTGACGAGCTGCTCCGAGATTCACGGCCTCATCACCCAAACAGTTGAGAACGGCGCGAAAACCGTAGAGCTAGCCATTTCTTATATATATCTCCCCATAGTCAAGAACGGGGGACGGTGAGATCGGGGAAGGAAATTCTTATCTATCAAAGCTCACAATTCAAAAACTTCTTTTATAGCCAATTCAGTTCGATATAATTGTAGTTAGTTATTCAGTCATTTTTAAGTCACGTTATGTCATTTCCTATTCGTATTTCTCTTTAGTTCTCGGGGCTCCGTATTCTATACAAATTCACCCTCAACAGTTACCCACATGTTAAATAAGAATAAATCTAGATCGTTTATTTTTTTTATCCAATGGTTGTGATAATTCAGAATTTATAAAGATAAATAAAGTAATTAGAATATTTTAGTAATTTAGCCTTTAAATTTGAGTAATCATCGTTATATTTCCTTAGATCTAAAAATTCTCTCTCCTCATTTCCTCTCTTCATACAATATATAATTAAATAATTTTATCTTTCTCAAATCATATATCAAATTAAATGTATTTTTACAACGATTCATATGATATTCACATTGCATATGTTGAATTTAGAAGATTCGCACGAAAATCTGATTTTATATTCAGCTCGTATATGTTCTTTATTATATTTATGTTCACGATAAAAAAATGTACCAATTACGCAAAAAAATGTTCGTAAATATTTGCATTTTTGTGTAAAAAAAAATATTCATAAATGTCTGCATTTTTAACTTGAACAAGATACATTATTATTCTAAATCACATACATTTTGTATTCATATGAAATGCATTTTTTACACCGATTTTATGCTGCATTTTTATGTTTAAAATATAACATTTTTTTACATCGATCGTATGTATATTGTGTTTAATAAACGATACGAAATAAAATTATCAAATATAAATTTTTCCCAATTTCACTTCTTGAGTGCTAGTTGGTAACAAAAATAATGCACCAAAATTTAGACTAATTCAAATTAATCACATGCATTGATTTTCATTAAAATAATAGTCCAAACCTGGGAGAGTTTAACACATCACTACTAGGGGTGGGAATAGGCCGGGCTACCCGATAGGGGCCTACGGCCTAGCCTACCCCAGGCCAGGCCAGTCCAGGCCAATTTCGTAAATAGGCCAGGCTTAGGCTATTTAAAAAGCCTATTTAGCTAAGCAGGCCCGGGGTCAGGCTCGAAAATATGTCTACTAAGCCTAACAGGCCAGCCTATGAAAATAATCATATATTATATAATCAATTAAATATATTTATTATCTAGAATTAAAAATTTATTTATGATTTATGAATAATAAAATAAGTTAAATAAATCATTTGTTACTAAATAATATATTTATCTAATTTATTAAATGTATTTGTTATTGAAATAACATAATACTCCCTCCGTCCCAAAACAATTGTCTTGTTTTCCTTTTTCGTCTGTCCCAAACAATTGTCCTCTTACCTAAAATAGAAAATTAATACACACTCACTAATAAAATACTAATTTCTTCTATCTCTACTCGCATTGATATCTGTGCCATTTTGAAACAGGACAATTGTTTAGGGACGGAGGGAGTATATTTATAACTTAAAAATAAAATATACATTATAAATTTTAAGTAGACTCTCATAGGCTTTATACAGACTAAAGAATAGGCCTATTTCATTAAAAAGGTCAGGCTTAGGCCTACAAAAAGGTCTACTATAAATAACAGGCCAGACTGAGCCTCTTCAAGTTATAGCAGGCTCAGGCCTTCGGAACCAAAGCCCAACCTAGCCCAGCCTATTCCCACCCCTAATCACTACAAATATTTGGTTGAAGGTTTTAAATTGATTTCTCAACAAATTTGCGGAAATTGGGAGAAAAACAAGAAGCATGAATCATCATTATCAAAGCTCATCGAGGTTATTTTCATCCACAAACAATGTATAGGTCTTGCCAAGTAACAAGATGAAAGAAAGAACAAAAGCAGCATGGTAGCATTAATTTATTCATAAAATCTCATCATAACAGGACTCTTTAGACGAGTAGCTGAAAACCAGCTTCTGAAAATGGGAACGAAGAAAACTCAACTCAAACATAGATGAATCATGAGCACCACCCCAAAGTTGTTTTTTCAACCTGTAAGAGCAGCATTGAGAGCACTGTGTACATCTACACCTATTTGTGCTTCTGCTTTCTCCACATCAGTCGATGCTGAGCTTAGCTTTTGCTGAAACTCTGCCAAACCTTTCTGAACCAGATTCAGGTCAATGCGGTCGATTGGGGTTGCCTCAATAGCAATTATATCTGCAATGGAGTTGGCATGGACAAAAGCAAATCCACCACTCAGAAAATATTTGGTTACGTCATTGCCATCATGAACTGAAATAACCCCTGGTTTTAGCTCTGCAATTGTAGCTACGTGCCCTGGCAAAACTCCCATCTGTCCCGTAGTTGCTGGAATTATCACCATATCTACCTGAAAAGTAGCAAATACAACTTCATCATGCCAAAGAAAAAGTCGGTAGAAAAGCTAAATTCATTACAAAATACGAATGAAGGATTTCGTGTGTGCCCTTTTTCACTCTTTAAGTTATACAACGGCAAGTTCTTGAGTAGTATATGCATTGGGGATTAGTAGTTTTCTCATTGAAATGACAAACAATGGGAAAGGAATACCAAGTTCACAGTTCGGTGAACAGAGATTCTTAAGGGGATATATGCCCAGAACATTCATTATACATTGAAAAACCTGACAAAACATACTAGGAAATGCCCATCACAGCATTCCACTTACAAATACAAAATTACAAATCAAGCCATAAGCATCTCCTAGTTTCTGACAGAAACTCTACTATAAAATATAGTTTGACATTGCTTTGAATACATCATGAAAAAATGACAAGTCGTTGATGACAGATAGATGCACTAGTACATAATCCAATTGATATTATTAACTTTTTCGCACTAAGTCATACAACCTTTTGGTAAGGTGTTTTGAGCAGCATAAGCTTAGCTAGACATGGAACTCTAGACTAGGGTCAAAAGAATGTCCTAAGTTGGTGGATCAACTAATTTTAAACTAGCAATTCCACTAGAGAACTCAAAATGAAAAGGTTATGCATCCTCCAGCTCAATATCTAATTAATCTAATTTTTTTCACTTGATTCTCATATTTTGGACCTTATAAGGTAGTTGTAGGCAATCATCAAAAACTCGCCACATACAGCAGACTGAAAGTCCTGTGATAGTGAATGAACCTAGCCTAAGCCCAAGCTACTAATGGAAGAACAGCAGGACTTCTGCCTAGCAAGTTTTGGTAAAAGTAACCACAATTCAACTGAAGACAACTATCTAAAAATGAAATCAGGAGTCAGGGACTCAGGACAAACTCTTTTTCCCCAAAATAGACAGAACTCTCAACACAAATAAGTAAAGTCAAATAGATTGGCTCAAATACGCAGAGAGACTCAAGTAACTATTTTACATCTACGAGTTAAATGGATCAAACATGAATACAGAGATGTACAAACAGCAACGTAATTAGTACCCTCAAGTGAAAAATATTTGTACACTGATGCCTAATATGATCAAAACAAACCTCATAACTTGAATCGAGCTACAACCAGACATTCTAGCGCAGAATCATTTTAAGGATTCACAACAATACAAAAAAATAAATAAATTGACAAAACTATGCATATTATGCCACCTAAGAAATTGAAACTCAAATAGTTCGAATACACCATAAGACCACATGAATGTTAACAGTGCGGCTGCCAGATGACAATTCTGAAACTCATACAGGACATGTAACAGGTTAGCAACTGAGAAAGTAACTATAGAACTACTTACAAACAAACGCATATAGAAAGAAAATGTCAAACCCTAAGCATAAATCGGGTCATTAACATCAGAACTTATCAATTTCACCACCAAAATGTGCGATTCATTTTGAATTAAAAATCAAAATATTAAAAATCGTAATGGTTGTGTGTGTGTGTATATATATATATATATATATCAGATGCGGAAAAATACCTCTTTGGCGGCTAAAATGGAATCATAAGGAAGGACCAAATTGACAGTGAGCTTCGATGGAATGGTGGCCGGGGTTGGTGGACGAGGAGCCATGTAAGAAGCCGGGGTCTTCGGTGGATCCAAATTGGGGATAGTTTTCTTCCATAAGTCCGTGAACTTGGAGTCTCCGGCCGTCTCCGCGGGCAGATCGGTAGAGAACTGGCGGGTCCACCGCATGGAAGCGGCAGTTGCTCGGCCGACTAGTGATTTTGAAACCTGACGCAACATTTTGAGGCGGCTGTGTGCGCGAGTGCTTGTGGGAGAAATGGAGGATGAGAGAGAAAGAGGAATGAATTCAAGATTGACAGACGACAACAAATTGGAATCTTGGATCGGTAGAGTGGGCCGGACTTAGTAGAATATGGGCCTCAAATTGGAATTTTAGGTTTTATTATTTTATACCTAGTCTTCAATTTTCTCTTTATTATCTATATATATATATATATATATTAAAACAAAACCGGGGGACAAATATGTAAAATATCGTAAAATAACTAAAATATAGTTGATATAATAACCATAAAGTAACTAACATACATATATAAATATATTGTAATAGATATTCCCAAATCTTTTAACTTTCTTTTAAAATTTTCAATGATATGCCTATATATATATATATATTTTTCTATTTAGTTATTTATAATGTATAAATTATTTAAATCTATCTATATATTAATAAAAATCTAATTAGCTTGGTTTTTATTTGCCACCGTTCTTTTAGTTAATTTTTACACTAAAATTAACGCACTAACTTATTTAACTCAACTAATAATAAAATTTTATTTATTTAATTCACATATCAATTTAATTATTCTTAGCCTATTAACTATATTCCTCAAATATAGTCAGATTTAAACAGTATTGAGATATTGATATCTTTTGAAACTTATTTCCCCATCTATATATAATTATCTTTTTTAGTTCAATTTATTATGAATATCACTTTTTCACTGATTTCCATGGAGAACTCTAGAACACCATTGAAGCCTAGGTTTTACTCTTCTTCTAATTAAAATCTTTATTCGAAATATGCTGCATATTTTGAGTTAGATTGTATATGTCTCCAAATTCTTTTTATGGTGATAGAAAAAAGGTTCAAATTAATTATACATATAGCTCGATATGTTTAAATAGTTAAAATTATCACTATATAATTTGAAAAAATTAAGATGTTTCATGTTGATTATTCATCTTTTTTCTATGTAAGAGTTATAGATTTAAAATTGTGGAGAAAGAGATGAAACGAAGTCTCCGATTATAAGAAACTATAGTAATTAGTTGATGGTTCTGGTAGAATTTTTTTTTTTTGGAATCTAGATTTTGGTATTTTTTAGAAATAATATTATTTTAATTTATCTGTTTTTCCATTGCTCATCTTTTTTTCATTAGGTCGAGTAAATTTTCATTTATTTAGAAAGATTATGAGGAATTTAAGATTATCTTCTGCAATTTTTTGTTAAATATATTACCTTTTAACACATTGACAAATTGCAAATGACATGATACAGTTAAATTTTCGATATAAATGGGAAAGAATCAACAAAAGATGAAAAATAATTAAAAGAGATTATTGCAGAAATAATAATGTATCTAAAAATTATATGTTATTTGAATTATTGGCTAAATTTATTTGAAAACAATTTTGGAAAAACACAAGTTCTCTAATAATATAAAAGTATCCTATGAAACTATTTTACAGAACAAAGTTATTTAACAATGAAAAAAAAAAAATGTGACGAGGTCATTTATTTACGGGATTTTGATTACTTCGCCTAATTTATCGAATATTTGGAGTTTTATATCAATATTTTTATGTAAAGCATATTTAGATCCTTCGATTTTATTGTTGGTTATAAAGAAATAAATGGGAATTATGATTAGAATCAATCTATTTTATATTTAGTTATAAAGATAAAATAATAAAACTAAATAATATTTTTTATTTTTTTTAAATAAAGAGTTATATTAAAAAATAATTTGTGACTAATTTTATTAATGTAAATATTATATTTCTTATTATTAGATATACATTACAAAAATAATATTAGCTTAGTTAATTTCTACTTTAAAATTCGTATTAATATAAATATTATATTTCTTATTATTAGATATACATTACTAAATAATATTAGTTTAATTTATTTCTACAAACGAATTAAATAATTATGACGTATTATTAGCATTATAGTAGTTTTAATTTACAATGATCCTATATAACTTTTTTTATTTTCTTTTCATACATAATTGTGATTGTGTTTAAATTCTTTTCAATTTGGTATGCTCAACTCTTGAGGATCGTTGCTTCGTAATATTACAAATGGTACGTTCTCTATATTCTTATAAGTTTTTAGATTATCAATACAACTAATATAATTATTAGAATAATAGTGTTATATGTATTCTTATGAAATTGCTATTTCGCACCATATTTTATTGGAATCAAATATCCATTTCTGATATAATATGTACAACCAATTGAAATACACAATATCATTCAATGACTTACTATCATAGTCCAACAATTACTTGGTTTGATTGAAAGAATAATATTCTAATATTCTTTAATTTTTTTAATAGAAATTAATGTGGCCTCCAATGAAGTGCGAATGAGATATGTTACTGATATTGCATGTTCATCAATGTCTGATGTGACGAATGGTATGATAATGTTATTTTATTTTCTAAATAATATGTTATTTTTCTAATATTAATTAATCAATGTAATAGGAAAAAATCAATTAATCTTGGACCAATTCGGTACGATTATTTGGTCAGAATATCAATGGTATGTGTATATATAAATATTTTTAAAATTATGACAATAAAATAGCATATAACATTTATTTAACATATGTTGAGAAAACTAACATCTTTAACTGCAGTGAATGTTAGTTCTTCATCTATTGTATCATTGAATTCGAATCCCAAATCACTTCGAGTAACCAGGAATGAGTCAACCAGATTTCCTTAATGTACAACAAATGAATTTGAAAAATATATGAAAAGATGCATTTGTTATACTTCTCCATTGATTTTATATGTTATATAATAAAATTTTTGTTTAATTTTTTTTGTCAGTTGCGGATATTTTGGATTTTCCCTTACAAACCACATCGCATCAACATGGTGTCCCCAATTTTAATATTTCATCAAGCAATCAATATGATGATTATTAATTGGAATGATGAAAATTTACCTGATAAAAAAGACTCATGGAGAAGTACTGACAAATTATGAGGAGCAAATAGTGTGACACGATTCACTGCCAGGACTCATGTTAACATTACAGAAGATATGTTACTCCTTTCATATATTTGATCTTGCATTTCATTATGTTTACTCCTAATAATAAGTATTAGTTTAATTTCACTCAATAGAGTATAGTGATATTCACCTAAACTTTTCTGGAGACCCTATAAAGACAATTGTCAAAAGCACGTATCCTATTACATTATCTTGCAATAATGATTTGTCATATTTGCAAGATAGAGCTATTCTAGCTCAAACAATGGATATCGTTGATTCTCTGAATCAACATATGATGGATCGTAACACCTCTGATAATATGGTATATTTAAGTTCAAACAGTATGTGCAAATCAGATGGATTAATGAATGTGTTGACTGATTTGCCTACACATGAATATTTGAATGGCTTGAAATGTACGGGATTGTCAAATCATGAGATGACACTCAAGGTGAGAACTCCTATTATGTTTCTGAGAAATATAGATCGTGCTACTGGATTGTGCAATGGAACCCGTCTAATTATCTCCAGGCTTGGCAATCATGTTAATGAAGCGAAGATACTGACCGGAAATAGTTTTGGTGAAATTGTCTTTATTCCTAGAATGACTCTGACGCCTTATGATAAACGTCTACCATTCAAATTTCAGAGAAGACAGTTCCCCTTTATTGTTTCATATAGCATGACTATTAACAAGAGTCAAGGTCAATCTTTATCACATGTTGGCATTTTATTGAAGAAACATGTATTTACTCATGGTCAATTATATGTTGTTGTTTCCAAAGTTACGACCATAAGCGGACTTAAGATATTAGCAAGTGATGATGATAATCTTAGTGTGTCATGTACTGCTAATGTTGTATATAAGAAAGTGTTTCAGAATATATAAGAATTATTTATTTATGTTGTTTTGTAATTTTATTTCATTTATTGAAAATTGGGGTAAAGAATTTCAATATAAAATGGTGTACGTTCCTCATATTAATTTTATGCAAAATTGATCATAGACAAAGTGCTTTTATTACGTTGCTCCGATGTCAGGGACATCTTAGTTTGTTGAAATATAAATTATTAAATATTTTATGAATATTTTATTTAATTATTAATTTATATATTAATATAAATGGACAAATAATTTTTTAAAAAAACTAAATATTCCCGCACATCGTGCGGGTGCCATACTAGTGATATAATTAAATTTAAAGCAGCATTGCGCGATAAATAATAAATAATACTCCCTCTATCCCATCATATTAGGCACACTTTCCTTTTCGGTCCGTCCCGTTTATTAGGCACATTTCCTAAATTGGTAAAAAATTAACACATCTTAATTAAAATCAACATAACCTAAATTGACTCTCATACCCCCACTTTTTCTTAAATTTACAACCCTACCCTTGCAACCTTAAAACCCATTCCCCCTAAATGAGTGGTCTCATTTGCGTCGCACCCTTTCTCATTCGTCTCTCTAGCGAACCCTAATTCATCCGCCGCCCTCCTCTCAAATTCACTGATTCATCGTCGCCTCTCACCACCACCGCGATGATGACACCTTTGTTGCCTCTCCCCAAATCCGCGATGATGACACCTCTAGATCCCTTGCCATTGTTTCTGCGTGCAGGCGACGAGCCCTCACCTATTGACGCCGGTGGAGTTGTTGTCGCCGCTGCAGGCGACGACTCCAAACACAACTCCGAACACGACTCTGTCACGCGTGCAGGCGATGGGTTTGTTGCTGATGAGCAGGGTCTTCTCGCCGATCGGTCGATGGTCACACATGAAGGTGATGTGTTTGCTGCCGCCGCAGACTCAACGGCGTGGTGGCTCAGTAGCGATGGATCCTTCATGAACGGAGTGACGGTGCTGAACGGTCCAAAGGAGGTGGAGCTCTCTTTCGATGCGGAGAAAGAGAGGGTGTGGCTGGCGATGGTAGCACAGGAGTTGGCTTTTCCAACCGAGAGAGTGATGGAAGTAGTTCGACTATTTTGGGACATACAGTTCCCAAACATTCGATGATTTCTCTCTTTTTTACCTTTCTACTATGCTTTTTCGGCCATGAGTGGTTCTATTTGCTGCTTCTATTTGTCGGTTCTGCATGCTCGTTCTATTGGATCTATTGCTGGTTCTATTGGTCATATTTGTCGGTTCTTATGCTGCTTGAAGTAGAAATTGGTGGTTCTATTGGATCTATTG
>JAPKLW010000063.1:917880-938117 GCA_026898455.1 Plectranthus barbatus | reverse complement strand
TCTTATGCTGCTTGAAGTAGAAATTGGTGGTTCTATTGGATCTATTGCTGGTTATATGTGTTGCTTCTATTTTTCGGTTCTGTTACTGGTTGAAATAAAATTTGGTGGTTCTATTGCTGGTTAGATTTGTCGGTTCTAATGCTGGTTCTATTGCTGCTTCTATGTGTTGGTTATATTTGCTGGTTGAAGTAGAAATTGGTGGTTCTGTTGCTGGTTTAAGTAGAAATTGTTGGTTCCATGTGTTGGTTATATTTGCTGGTTCTATGTGTTGGTTATAAATCAGCCCCATATTGTTGGTTTTATGTCTATGTTCTATTGTGGGAAAATAGGTTAAGTCCTGAAATGATTTAAAATTGCTCACACAAACTTGTAAACCTTAACACATTCATGATACACTATATGTTTGAAATGTGTTACACCGTGTTTGAAGTGGTTTCTTGAGACTGTGTAGGTTGATATGTGTAAGATTACATGCCATATGCTTTAAATCAGTCTCATATGCTTTACAAAAATCCCATATGCTTTAAATAAGCCCCGTATGCTTTACAAAAGTCTCATATGCTTTAAATCAGCCCCATATGCTTTACAAAAGTCTCATATGCTTTACAAAAATTCCAAGCTAGTTGCACTAAACCATTTTCCTATCTATGCTTTACAATAAAGAAAATGCAAACTCGAAATATGTAATGAGACCTTCCATGTCATTTGCTTCATGCCCAAATTCATTCAAATAATCTAGACATTCTTTAACTAACTCCATTGGTATCTCTAGATTTCTGGGTAAAGCATTTTGCATCATCAATGCATCCTTTTTCATATGTGGCAGCTTATAATTGTTGCAACCCTTGACCTTCATACTCTCTAGGAAAAAAGCTTGTAGGGATAGAAACACCTTATTTAGTGTCATTGCTTCAAGGCTGTTGAAACTTGTTGGGACTGCATTTACAAGCTCACTTGCATTTTGTCATGCTTGCTGCTGCTGCAAGCTTTGGATTGCCCTGAAAAATCCCAAATCATTCACATTTAAATCAGGAGAATTAGGTGGTTGTTGCACCAATTGAATGTTAAATCCATCTGAAGTTGTTGCTTTTTAAAAATCTTCATCCCCATTAGTGATATGGGGCCTTGCATTATCTTGTTGAATGTGAATTGCCTTACTTAAACATGTAGGTCACTTCTCTTTAATTGCTGGAAGAACCTGTAAATACACAGTCTTCATTAGCTTCATGAACAATCAATACATTTAGGGCTGTTTAAACTTGAACTACTTACATTGTTGATTAGGCAAGCCTTTATCACTTCCTTAGTGATAGATTGAATTGGTTTGAGTTCTAGTGTACCAGCATCCCTATTTTTACTGCTTCTTTTAGCTGCAACCTCTTCTATAAATGGCCACATCCCTATTTTACCATAAAAAATGACACTGCCCTGATTTGAAAATATCGACCTACTTACAACACACATGAACATCACCTTATGAATAAATTTCTTGCTATTGCGTGTCCTATGTGGCTCTGGTTCTGATTCTGTGAGGTAGTATCTATGTGTGTTTTTGGTTAAGTAAAACCATTTCTCATCTATGTGAACAATAATCTCCATTGGCTTGAATTTAAGCTTCTTTGAAACATGGTCATAAGCTATGGCTTGTAAACTGTACCACAATCGTAACAGTTTGTTTGGAGCTGTCAAACATGGTTTAATTGCATTTGTGTGTGCTCTGATCAGGTTCTAATTAGCCCATCTTCCCACAGTAGACTTAGAAATGTAAATGTTATCAACAAGAGCTCTTATTGAACCTCTTTTCTGAAAATTAACTGCATCAATTTGTTCATTATTTACCTCATGTTTGAGCTTTTTGATTCTGAAATGTCTTTTGCCGATCAAATGTAATGCTTCACCTCTGAATTTTGCTTCTTGTGCAGCTTTCCAGACCCTTGAAATTGTAGTTCTGGAAACATTAAAGGTTGTTGCGGCTTCATTGACAACCCCTCGTTATGGCTTGTTGTCTCTTGATTTTTCCAGCAAGAAAACAAGAATATCTGCTTTTGTAGCTTCTGATATGTCTGGGTTCTTCCCCATTTCTTTTGAAGGATTTCTCTGTTTTTTTTGAAGGATTTCTCTGTATTTATAGGATTTCATTTGGGGGGAAATTTGTAATGAAAACAGCTCTTATATTTTTGGTTTTGGCTCCAAAACAGATTTTAATATTCTATTTTTACTTTAAACTTGATTTGACATGCCCTTATCTTTTTTCTTAATTCTCCATTAGTGTTATTTTAATAATATTTTATTGGTTAATCATTCTTTAAAGATCAACTAGATTGCTACCCGCGCGTTGCGCGGTTTATATGTTTATTTAATGAGTTATGAATTATAATAATATTTTTTCTTTTTGAAGTAATATATATATATATATATATATATATATATATATATGATGACTATAATTTAAAACATATATAAGTAACAAATGAAATGATCTAATATTATGACAATTGATAATTTACATATCAAATAATAAGATTTATTACAAATTCTGAAAAACTTCCTTGTACAAAACATTTGAAGTTTTCGACAAACAATTGTTGTCTTTGTCACAAACTAAGATCTTTGCGCGACTTGTGACCCTAGACACAGCTACATACAACTGTCCATGAGAAAATACTGGTTTGCTAAGTAAAATTTCTACATGCGAAAGTGACTGCCCCTGACTCTTATTTATAGTCATAGCATATGACACTTGTATTGAAAATTATCTTCGTTGAAATTTCAATGGAATTCGAGGATCAGATGGAATATTAGTCATCCTGGGAATTAATACCTCATCACCAACATTCTTCCCACTTAAAATCTTGGTCTCAATTATATGGTTACCAAGTCGTGTCAAAATCAACCGAGTACCATTGCAGAAACCAGCTAAATGATCAATATTCCTTAACAACATAATCGGTGTCCCAACTTTTAATGTCATATCATGATTTGGTAATCCAAAACACTTAAATGTATTAAAAAAATTTGGAGTGTGCACCTCATTAAGAACATCAGATATACTTTTTGTTCGACACAATGAATCCGAACTTAAGTATACTTTGTCAATATTGTTATTCAATGATAACATATACTGATTAACTCTCTCAACCACATTATTTGTAGGTTTCAAAATAGCTCTATGCTCCAAAAAAGAAACATCTGTTGATCCAAAACCAGTTGTAGCATATGTACTATCAACAATAACTTTAATTGGATCACCGTCAAATTAAATGCTAATATCTTCACGAATATCAATAACTCAATCGCCATTATTTGGTTGACCCAGATTTCCATCCCCAATTGATGTAATTCAATCATCAAATTCTTTAAGTTGTGAAGCATTTCATCACGAATTGCATTCAAACGCATGTTCGTCAATCTCAAAACACATATGTAACGCCATAAATACGATGAAATAATTGTTGCATTAACTACATCACATTTGCTGTCTTTTTGAATGACGGACAAAATTTCTCTGAAATCAACTCCAAACACAACTGTCTTTCCTCCAAATGGTAGATTATAGCTTTGCGTGTTTTGGAGTCGCATTATATCTCTCATCACCTTATCGAATGCTTCAAAACAATGTTTGTGCAACATAAATGTTTCATCCCATATTATGAGCCTACAACGTATCAGCAACTCGACTAACTGGCGACTTTGTTCTATGGAACATATGAAATCTTCTTTTACACTAATCGGAATAGCAAAACGCGAGTGATTGTCCTACCACCGGGAAATAACAAAGATGCCATTCCACTGGATGCAACATTTAATACAATTTTACATTTTTATCTCAACCCAACAAATAATGTTTTCCAAATAAAAGTTTTTCTGGTTCTTCCATCTCCATATACAAAGAAGAATCTGCCATTATTTGAATAACATTTTTTAATAATAGAATCATATACTATTTTATGTTCATCTGTCAACTTACGCATATTAGATTCATGATCTCTTGCAAGTTGTAAACGATCATAACTCAATTCATCCATTATTAAACTATTGCCGACATGCATGGTTGGCATTCCAGTAAAATCTTTCAAAGTGATGCCTGATATTTGTAATATCTTCTCCAATTTGGCAAGAGCATGTTTCTTTCTCCAATTTGACATTGCTTGACCAAACTTGAATTTTTGAATAAATTTATTATATTCAAAATTCATTTAAAAATAAAATTAAATATCATAGAGTCTTCTAATTAACAAATATATTTTATTATAATTAGTAATGTTAAAAAAGTAGTAATAAAAGTAAAATAATTTATCCCTTTATTTTAATATAATTCTAAATTTAATTAGTTAATGATTTAAATTTGTAAATTTGCATTTGATAACTTGTATAGTTATTGATATAATGAAAATTAATGGCATACCTTGATTGTTAGAAATGAGGCGTCTATTATATAATATATCATAAAAAATTATTTCCAAGTTGCTTCACAAACATGATCAGGTCTGCTCATTGATTTTACAATTATTAAATTTGTAATTAAATGTCTCAGTGAATGAGCATTTCCCCAGCAACTTACCTCCTTTATTCCATCTATGTACTCTGTAACATCTCCCCCTCAGGGACCGATGTCAGGGTCTGCAGTCTGATGCACCCCAATCACTCTCCTGTTGGCTTCTACGAAACATGGCTGGTTGTTGGTAGTGGGGATCGAACACCCCACATACCCTTTAATACCAATTCCTAAGGAGTTGATGCCACCAGTGCCTTAGCCCACATTCTCCACTGGTTACTCTCTCTCTCAACCTGAAACATCAGGTTGGTTCCTTGACACCTGCGCCTTAGCCCACATGACACCGACCTCTAATTCTTTGGAGAACTCTTAGTCGTACTCTAACATGATAGTATTATTATTAGTAATGGTGCTCGGCTTTCTATCTGTCATATTGATAACACTCAACTTTTTGACTTTGTTCAATAATTAGATGTCTTTATATTAGTAAGTTGACTCAAATTTATAAGTTGAAGTGATATTTAATAAAACCTCGGTTACATGCCCAACAATTTATGCATTTTGTGTTCGTAGACACAAGCGTCAGAGTGATTGTTGCTTCAATCCTTCTCTGTCATAGCTTTGTATCAATGTTCCTAGCTCCCCATCACAATCATATCAACCGTCTTGCAGAGCTCCAACTTCCGGCATGAATCTTCGTTTGCCTTTTTCACTCATTTCTTCTCACGAAAGCCTACAAAACTTTACCACCCAAAGAATAACATACACCAAGACACAATCATGCATATAAAATTTATAAAACTACGATAAATCATATAAAAATAAAGCAAAGATCTTGACTAATATAAATATAAGCAACAATCGTCTTTGTAATTTTGGTTACCATCACAATGTGTGATATATACTACAAATTAGTGTCCCATGTTCGGAGAGCAGCAGTAGCCAAATTGTCTTGCGCTTGACCAATAGATAATGAGTTCAAACTTTTTTTAGGACAATTAAATTGTGAGTTTAAATTAATACATTGTATTTGATATACACTATAAAATAGTATAAACTCCACTGTAAATTAAACTCAGTATTAGTATGACTTTCTCTATACACACTCCACTATAAATTAAAATGATTTTTTTATTTTAATGCCTTCAAGAGTATGTAAAGAATACAACTGAGATTATATATAAAATTACCTTTAAAAATTTACAAAATCAAGTTTAAGAAAATCAGGATAAATATTTGAGGAAAAACTTCTTACAAACAATGGGGAAAAAACAAAACTATCAAACAAAATCTAGCATACATTTTTACATTTGGACTATATTTATTAATATTTTCAAACATTCAATTCTTGATTAAGTGTATACTTAAACTTAAACTCTTAGTAATTATATTACAACTTAAACTCAATTTATAATCTAATTTATAAACTTCAATAATCTTAAAAATAATGGCTAGGATAAAAACATAATATTTCTTATATAATGTAATTAATAAATAAATCTAACAAAAGGAGTCTTACAAAAAAAAAAAAAAGCAATTCAAATTTTTCTCAGTAATCTCCAAGTGAATTTCCTACTCGACTTCTAAATCTTTAATTTTTTTCAATATTTCAAAGAATTTCTGCATGGATAATTAATCTAATTTTTCCAATTATTATTTTCTTTTTTTTATTATTGGAGCATTTATTCTTGGTTGGTTCAAAATACACCACCACATTTCACCATGAGAAAATAACATTTTTTTAAAAATCGATAATGAATACATCACTTTGAGTAGTAGGAAAAAAATAATATAATACCTAATTATATTTATTGTCATCGCAATATTTTCATCCTGTCGGAATCTTTAAAACTAAGATACGAAACTAAATAATTAATCTTAAGAAAATGGAGACAAATCAACATGTAGAAACTATGAAGTTGTTGGTCTAAATGATAATGGATAAAAATTTTCCATTATATTTCCAAATACAGACCATCTCTTATGGGTCTTCTGTTGAAAGAGAATGACCCGACATCACTATGATTTCCTTTGCTTTTTTGTTGTTGCATCTCTTAAGGCATTATGTATATGGATGAACTGAACACATATAACAAATTTGATATGTGCCTAAATTGGGGCAAACACAAATGAACAAACTCAAGAAATAATATTTGTTTTCACAACCTTCAACCTCGCTTTGAATTTATTACAACCATCGAAAGTGTTGTATCAAAACACACTAATGTATGCAAAATCAATCTAACTAGTATTGCACCCACGCGATGCGTGGGAATTTTAATTATTTATATTATTAAAATTTGATATTTTATTTTTTGATAAATATTATGGATATTTAAAATTCGTAAACTACAAAATTATATCATAATACATATAATTTATATATATACACTATATATATTAGATTATATTAACTTACATTTACTTTGATTAATTTGTAAGTTTTATCTTATAATCATAAATGTTAGTTTCTTATTTAAAATTTTTTTATACATTAGTTTGTTTTTTTAATTGATATATACTATTTAAATGGGGAGTGAGTGTTTTGACACGACTCTAAAATGTGCTAATTAATTATAGACAAAGTGTTTAACCACTTGCATTTCTAGATCGAAGTTTATATATTATTTCTTGATATGATAAATTTCACTTTATAATTTATAATTTTTGATGCAAAATCATTTTCATTATTTTTTTTATTGTGTGAAAATTTTTCAATAGGTTTTTATTGAAAAACTTTTTATTTTCAACCAATTACTTCTCTTTCTCGCTGCATCTTCAAAAGGAACTTTTATAACTGATGCATCATAAAGATTGTGAGTTACATCAATAAATTTAACTACATACATTGATGTATGCTTTATACATATTATTAAACTTGAACCTCAAACTGCTTGATATACAATTTCATTTGCTACTCTTAAATATATTAAAGATTTATAAACTCTATCTCCATTGTCATCTCTTTAATATTTTCAATCAAATCAGAATATTACACTATGATGATGACTCTTATGCTTCATAAATAACAATTTTGATATCCACATATTTCTCTGAACGATATTGGCTTTTATACGGTATTGTTTGGTGTTCTATAGTTCATACTTCATGCTGATTCATCACATCATGATAATTTTTTTTGTTTGTGACTTGAGGTCTTCAAACCAAAATAACTTCATTATTTGTATTTCTCAATACGTAGTCATGTTTCTTCTTTGACTATTATCATAAACATTAGGTTTCAACTCTTACTTTCAACTTAAATTATTTTTTATTCTCTCTACTTTCTTTTACGTGATTGTCAATGTATTTCCTTCATGCACCTTATCCCTTTATTGATTGCACATTTTTGAAATAATTTATTTAATGTTGAAATAAATATTTTCAAGCTCAAGCATGTTTCATTTTTTTTTTTCAAATTTTCAATGCAACAAAAAGAAACATAGATATTCTTGTGTAGGGTATATCACAATAATTTCATAAAATATTTTTCAAACATGGTTACTTTAATATTCTTAAACCAGAACATGGATCAACAACTTAGATTGGGAATAAACAACCAAACATTTTACACTTATTTCCTATAAAATAAGATGTGTTATGTTGTTTTAATACATTCACCACATACCAAATAAATTACATTCACTCTATAAAATAATGGAATGTAATTTCTTTAGTATGTGGTGCTTATACATTTAGTTTCCAAAATAATCTACTCCATCTGTTCCGATTATGTAATCCTATTGATTTTGCAAGTTTGTCAAAAAATATATAGGAAAATAATATATATAGACAAATTTCAAACATTATCATTATTTAAAATTATTAATTAACCTCAATTTTTCATTATATTCCAAAATTATCCAATGGTGCATTTGAAAATTACTTTTAAAAAATAATACAAAATACAAAAATTGGACCATATAATTGGAATAACCTAAAATAGTAACATAGATCATATAAATGGAACGAATGGATTTTTATTTTATTTTATCTTAAAATTATTATAGTGTTATTTTTGTTCTCATCTTTTATTTTACTGTATAATTTTATATTCTAATATAATTTTTAATTTTAATGTATTAAAATAACAAATTTATGTTTTTATAACTTTATTTTCATATTTAATTTTAAATACTCTAACATAACATATACAAATACATAATAAAAGAATATAAAGTTAATTGATAAATAGATTAAGTTAAATAGTTGTTTATTTTCATAAATCTTTATATAAATGTCATGAACAATATATTTTAATTATTTTAATATTATTTTTAGTAATAATTTTGTACTCTATTGTAGGTATAATTTTTCCTAAAATAATTTTCACAAAATCATAAATGAAAATGTTGAGAAAATCTTTATTAAAAAATAATTTTTATATACATATAGTGAACCATAAAATATATATATTTTAACAAAAAAATCTAAAATAAAATATATAATATATTGTCATCATTTTCTTACTCTTAAAATACAATAAATTTTATTGAGAATGCAAATAATCAAGTTTTAACATATAATAATTATTACTTCATAATAAATAAACTTAATAATTCATTAATAAACCATTAATACAACTACAAATTTACCATTATACCCTACTGTATTATTTTAATATATATATATAGATAATACAAATGAGTTTTAATGAGATTTTCAGTCCTATTTATACTAATAATTGATCAACCAATAAGACCGTCGACCACTCATTGTGCATAATATTTAATTAGTTTATTATATAAATTAAAAACTTATATTCATAGGATAATTATGACTTATGAGAAAATTCATTCACCATAATTTCCGTTGAATTCTTTATTTTTTAATTATTACTATTTTATATAGATTTTAATTTTAGTAATATTTTTCCTTCTTCAATATAACTCCACCCCTAATTATGTAAATTATTTGCATACAAATTAATGGTATTCGATTCAGTTTGTTCATCCCTTAATATTTGTGATGAGTATGTATATTCTTGTCTTATTTGTAGCATAAATTTATATTTTATTTCTTATTATAATATTATTTCCATAAATTTGATCAGATTATTTTAGGTTAAATTTTTTGAGCGGGAAAAATTAAGTTTTAATTAAATTTAAGAGGTTTTGTTTATAAGAATATGTAAATGTGTAAATATATGAAAATAGTCATTTTTCTTATCCAAAAACTTTAAATAACCCCTTAAGGTTTTCACTCATATATATTTAACAATATAATTTAAAAATAAAATAAATTAAAAGAATAATTTAGCAAATTTATAAAACCTAATATAAACATATCTTTATATATTTATATATATCCAATATCGATTATTTCTTAATTATCTAAAACTTAATATATTTAATATTATTTACCTAATACTATATCATTATTATTATCTATATTTTCTAATAAAACAATTAGTAATTACATACTTACCATATATATATTTACTTAATTCCAATTTTACTCACCTAATATAAGTTGGGTTTATTTTTTAAAATATATTTTGGGGGAAAAAATTTATAGGGTGGGATTTTGCTTTTAAGTATATATAGATTGTTTGTTTGTTTGTCTGTTTGGATTATCGTTGTTTCCTGCATTAATCGTATATCGTTCCCGGAGCTCCGTATCCCGTAAGATCGAACCTCAACAATATACACATATGCATATATCATTAATTAAATTTTCTTTCAACCTTATTTTTTTGGTATAATGTACTTGATCACTAAATATAAATTAATTAGAAAATTATAGTAAAACTAAATTAATAAAATAATAAAAATTAAATGAATTCAGAATTTAAAAAAAAAAACTACTATTGAATAATATTTTTCCAATATCAATATAAAAAACAGTACATTTAATAATATAAAAATACCAAATATTAAATAAATTAATCACTTTTGCAAGAAAACAAAAAACAAAAACAGAAATAACTTTATTGTCTTAATTAGTCTTAATTAAATATATGATTATCGAGGATAAAAATTGATTCATTAGTATGATAAACATAACAAATGTCATACAATATATTAAATACATTAATATGATTTGAAGAAAGAACAAAATGATAAATAAAGTAAATATTGATTTTTCCTCCATTTTCTATGCTAGTTTTTGAATTTGCAAGAGAGATTGCGTTTGTACCGCCGTCAAGAATAATCTCAAAATGGCAACAGACATTCTTTCTCTCTCCATGCTTCCATACACCCCCAGGGTTTATAGGTGTTGTATCCAAGGCTTCAGATTCAGACAGCCTCTAGATTGGATCTCCCAACTCTGTTGGTGCCGAGTGATGGCAGCACAAATGGTGTAACCATTGAGCTACAATATATAAATATCTCTATCAATACCCCAAAAGTAAAATTACACAATAACAAATAAACATATTCGAAAACTAAAAAAAAATGAAATGGACAAATGAACACTACCAAACATTATTTCAATCAATACAATGTGATGAAGACAAAGTGTTGATACAACTTTGCTATTTCATAGGATTCTATCATATTTATACTAATATAATTATCAATCACTTTAATTGAAATACCACTAATTTTGCATAAATATTAAATTCCTTAAATGTAAATATCTTAATTGGCTTGATTTGATAATATACCACTAAGTTGTTATTACAACTAAATTTATATACACGTGATTCATTTGATGTGAAAAAGTATTTTGTTCCTAAATTATTGAAATTGATGTTTTTCTAAAATGAATGAAATTTATGTTTTAACCGTTACAATTTTTTTTGCTAGAAAAATTGTAATTATTATGTTATAATGGTAGAAATTTCCTTATTTGTAATAGAAATATTTTAGGTATGTTTGATAGGCGGGAAATTTTTTTAGGTTTTGGGTTCTGCTTTTATATATATATAGATAGATTAAAAACTGCTCCTTGGTTATTGTGCCAACTCCCGGAGGGAGTATTTTATTTTATAATTAATAAAATTATATATATATATATATATATATATATAAAGTTTTTATTATTCTATCGAGTGAAATTATGCTTCATCAATATATTAATACAACTATAATATTAGTATCTATATATTTGCAGCTTTAAATAAATATGATTAAAGTTTTCTTTTCTTTTCCTCATGAAATTCATTTACAAAATGTGGAAATGTATTTCTCACAAAATAATAAACTAAATATTTTTATGTGGAATATATTACTCCCTCTATCCTATTGAAGTAGTTATATTTTCCTTTTTTGTCTGTCCCATAGAATTGTCTCTTTTTCCTAAAATGACAAACTTTTTCACACTCACCAATAAAATATTAATTCCACTACACTCACAATCCTTAATTCACGTGCAGAAAAGAAATGGGACTACTTCACCGGAACGGAGGGAGAAGTTTGTATTCTTATATATTTACATATATCTTTGTATAATCAAATTTTATTATTTAAATAATATTTTTATTGTGTACGTATTTGAGGATTAGAAAAAAAAATATAATATTGATAGATCAACAATATTTGCCTCTAGAAATATCATATTATTATTGTGTACATATAGAGTTTACAAGATTTGGATGAATAAGAGAAACAAATCTAAGAGATATACACAATACACAAATATCTTTGAAAAACTCTACTAAGATATAGATATATCTTTTGCATGGATATGTATATCTAGATTTTGCGTATCTGCTCTAATATCCCCCCTCAAGCGAGATTGTGGAAAGCTAACAACTCGAAGCTTGCTGCGGAAGAACTCAAAAAGAGGATGTGGCAACCCTTTGGTGAAAATGTCGGCGATTTGTTGTGAAGACGAAATGAACTCTGTGTGAATCTTCTTTTCGTGCACAAGCTCACGGACGAAATGATAGTCGATGTCGATGTGTTTAGCACATTTGTGAGCTACCAAATTTTGACTAAGGAAGATGGCACTATTGTTGTCACAAAGATGGTGTAGGGTCTTACCGTGAACCAAATCACCAAAACCAAATGAACCGGACCGTTTATGGTTATTGTTCATAATCCATTCAAAAACCCTAAGCATGCTCCTATTGAATTTAATGCGTGGATAAAGAATTATTTACCTTAATTCCGTAGTCTGTACTTGAGCAGGACCAGAATTCGAAAATTCTCCTCTTTTTCTTTTCAAAATCGGCGCCCCTCTCTCTCTCTCTAGGTTTTCTATTTTTCAACTGTGTTACAACTTATGAGAGAGAGCTGTCTATTTATAGACCTAGGGTTGTAAACCCTAGTGGGCTCCTGGGCTCAATTCAGCACACTTTCCTTGGGCCAGACCTGAGACCTAATGCAAATAATAAAGTGGGCCTATATATTAATTAATTCCCATGTCCACAACCCAGGACACAATTAATTAATTAAAATCAATTCTTTTTCACCACAGAATTAATACTGACCTACCCCTTTATTACCACGTTATGAGAACGGGCTGCATTAATTGAGAATCCCCATATTTAAGGTTACCGAACATCCATTAATTATTTGGAGCTTCTGACAAGCTCTAACTACAATTAATTAATATCTTATTATTCCTAATGTTGGGAAATCTGTCTAAGGTTTCCTCCCTCAGTAGCTTATTTGTATAGATTGTAGTTTTGGTGGATCAAATCCTAAGTCCTACCAGCGTCAGTTGTCTCTAGATAGCTCTAGATCTGGTCTTAAATGTAAAGTCCTGTTTAGGTCTTTGAGTTGTAAGTCGCAGCTGATCAAGACTCGTGCTGACACTGTTCACCAGCATGAGAAGCGCTTATGATTGGCTACTATTCACCAGTCGTGAAGGGTTTCATCAGCAGGCGGCTGACAAAGACTCGTGATGACACTGTTCACCAGCATGAGAAGCGCTTATGACTGGGTACTATTCACCAGTTGGGAAGGGTTTCATCAGCAGGCGGCTGACAAATCTTACCAGCAGAATACGTGTTCTTGCTTACACTATTCACCAGCGGTGATTTCACCAGTCATGGGAGATTCCAAGAAGAATTAACATCCAGACATTTGGTAGACTTAGATTATGCCAGGGCAAGTCACCAGCAGAGACTGCCAGCACAAGATCACCAGAATGATCTACCAGTCAGATGTTACCAGCAGAATTCCAGATTCTCTCTCCCAGCGCCGTAGAGACAAAAAGAAGATTCGCTGAGGAATCGACTGACAAAGTATGACTTTAAGGAAGGGGATATCTTAAAGTCTATCTATCACAAGACACCAGTCTTATTCCTCGGACTGACTAATAAAGCCGTTCTGACACAAAGAGATCTGTGTCAGATAAAGCGGTCAAAGGTATGGATCCTTTCCGGAAAAACATACCTACCGCCGTCAGAAGGACATCCCAGGTCTGACACCTTTCCGGATGAGTCCAAACGGCTAGAAAGTTTGAATCAGATCCCGCGTCTATAAATACGTCGGAACCGTCAACATTCAAACACCCGAAAGACCGAAATTCTTACGCACGAACTAGCAAAAATGCTGTCAAAATACTTACAGAACTTTCGAGGCTTTCCATAAGCTTTCCGTGTGTTGATTTATCAAACACGAGACTTCAAGTTTTACACTTGTAAGTTAAAGATCTCATTAGGTGTTCTTTCTCTTCCGAGAGAGTTCACAGCAGCTCCTGTGCATCCCAGCACTTGAGTTATTACGAGCGTACCTTGCCGTAGTGAGATTTACGTCCTTGGGAGAACTAAAACACCCAGTTAGCTGAGGAGGTTGAAGTGACGTGCTCGCACTCCGCCAGCTGAGAAGAGTTGAAGAGGGAACCAGGACCGGGAGCGGTTGATCTAGTGAACTGGTGGACAAGGCATTCACCAGCTAGAGATAGATCGTAGGACACCTGTAACCGATTACTCTTAGTGGAATTTCCAGTGCTTCGACTGGAGAGTGGACGTAGATCGATTGATCGAACCACTATAAAAATCCTTTTGTTATTTATCAGCTTTCTTCTCTTCAGTCATATTTTAAACCCAGCACTCAAGTGTTGGAGTATATTCTGAAACTGATAGATAACTGTGCAAACAAGGCTAAATATTCTAAGTTTTGATACACCAGCTGACAGGTCCCAGTCAGCGGTGTAACCAGCGTGCAAGAAAACATTTACTTTATCATTATTTCCGCTGCTAACGTTCATACTCTGAAAATCGGGACCAACAAGTGGTATCAGAGCGGTCGGTCTTTCTAGACTGATCGCATATCTGAGTCGCTTAGGACCGAGATCCACGTTTCCTTGCACTCTACTCTTTCTGTCTGTTAATTAGCTCAGGTACACAAGATGAATATTCCTAAGCTACCCAACTACAATCCTGACAAGCACGCAATGTGGCGAAAGAGGTCACTCATTCAACTGAAAAGTTTCCATCCGGAAATGATAGACGTGCTGGAGAAAGGGCCGATCAAGATCACCAAGACACAACACCAGCTAGGAGATCGCCCAGCTGCTGAGATCCCAAAGCCCCCAGAAGAATGGAACTCTGAGGACAGGAAGCGGAATCTGCTGGACTCCGTTGCTCACGAAATGATCTCGTCATCTCTTCCCGATCCGCTGATGGAGGAAGTCCTCCAATTTGACAACGCCAAGGAAGTCTGGGATTACCTTGACAGTCTCTGTCAGGAGACAGATCAGATGAAGCGCAACAAATTGCAGGTTGCAGTGGACAAGTACGAGTCCTTCCAGATGCTGACTGGGGAAACCATCAAGGAGATGGAGGCTAGATTCAACGCCATCGTCAGCGAGCTGAAGTCATTGGACAGGAAATACTCAAATGCAGATCTTAATGCAAAGATCCTGTCCAAGATGCCCAAGGATGACTGGTTCGTGAAGACTACAGCTCTTAAGGAGAAGGATCTGTCCAAAATGACTCCCAAGGAGTTATTTGCTCAACTGCAGGCACATGAGTGGGACATCCAGATGGTGAACAAGAATGAAGCCATCCGGAATGTTGGATCTCCCAGCATCAAAACACAAGACGAAGCCTACTTCGTCAAGAGGGACTTCAAATGGAAGCCCAAGAAGCCTTTTCACACTTACAGATCTGCTGGGCCGCACAACCAGCAGAAAGAGATCCCATCCACATCGGGATCTAACTCCAAAGGCAGTGAGAGCTCTATCGTAGATCTTGAGCAACAAATGAAGAGACTGGCTGTTCTTCTGGAGAAAGCCAAGTCGAAACAGGGAGTATCTCTTAGCTCAACTGATGGAAAATTCGTCAAGAGAGCTCCCCGCGTTTGTTATCAATGCCAATCCCCTGATCATCTTATATTTGAATGTCCACAGGTGGATAAAGATGAGCGGGAAAGGCTGAAGAAGCTCTTTGAAGAGCGTGCATCAAAGGCCGTTGCAAAGGCCATGCTGACCAGGACAGAGGTTCCTGATATACCTGACCATGACGACGGAGAATACGCGTCAGATGAAGAGTCAGAAGAGGAAGCTCTACTGGCACTTATGGCGGCTTTCGGAGAAGAATCAAATGAAGAATGTGCTGACAGTGAGGAAGAACGAGCACTTGCCGCTGATGATCAGGTACAATCTGTTCCCCCAATGCATATCATGTCTGCACGCATTCTAGACAATTCTGAGTCGCATTGCTCCGACTCAGAGGTTGTCACCATAGATATTCTTCAGCAAGAATTTTTAAAATTTTACGAAATAAAGAATATCTTGGCTGGCGAAAACACCTCGCTAAAAGATCAGATTTCTATTTTGACCAATGAGATTGAAAAATCTAGGTCACTCGGTGTAGAGTTAGCCACTCTGAAAGAGACTCACTCAGAATTGCTTAAGAGTTTTGAAATTTTAAAAACTGAGAGAGATACTTTTCAAAAGGTCGTCCTTGAGCAAGACAGTAAAATAAATCATTTAAATAAAGGCTCCAAGAATTTGGAAGAGGCTCTACTTCATTGGAGAAAGCCTACCGATAAATCTGGGTTGGGATTTAAAATAGATTTGAGCACAAACCAACCCGAACAACTCACTGCTGGTAAGGGTAAGGGCAAAGTGGTAAATGCATCAGCACCAGCTGGTAATACCAATCAGTCCCGTATGGCTGATCAGCATAGGAATCATAAGACCAGATTCATAGGTGAGTCATCACGACAAAAACCTCAACTGGCAAAATCCTCTGCTGACAGGACGCCAGCACACCCTAGGACGCAGACTAAGCCGAATAATTCTAAGGCAATGAAGTCCGCATCAGCTACCAGTGGAATCCGACAGCCAGCACCAACTGTCAAGAGAATCCACACACAACCTCGTCAGTATGCCAATCACCAGCATACTTACAGGGGATCCCAATCTCAGAGAAACTCTGAGAGAAGGATAATGCCTGATAGGAGGAATACCTATCAGAGGCCTGAGCCCAATCACAAGTTTTCTCAAAGGGCTGTGAAGGCTAGCCATGGTGGTCCACACTCTCAGAGACCACGAAGGCAACACAATCAACCGGAAAAATATTTCCGAAACTCTCAGCGGAAGAATACTTCCAAAGGAGTTACACACACAGCCACACCTTCCCAAACCAAACTCACGCATTACTTCAAAAGGAAGGGAAAGGCTACTAATGATATCAGCAAGGGTAAAACCGAGCTAAAATTCACTAAAGTCTGGATTCCAAAAGGAATAATTCAGCGATCTAACCCTGCAGGACCCGCAGATGATCGGGGACCTAAATAAATTCTATCTCTTTCTTGCAGGTACAGGATCATGCAACACAGCTTCAGAGATCGAGCGAGTGGATCCTAGATAGTGGATGCTCGGCTCACATGACTGGTGAAGAGGTTTTGTTTACAGATCTCACCAAGGTGAAAGGACCTCCAGTTATATTTGGTGATAACTCAAAGGGCAGAGTTATTGGCAAGGGCTGCATCGAGAAGAACGATGTCAGAATCATAAATGTATCCCTCGTTACCAATCTCAAGCACAACCTCCTGAGTATCAGTCAGCTGAGCGAAAGTGGATACACAATTTCCTTTGAGGAATCAGAGTGCCAGATCAAGGACAAGAAGACTGGCGAGATCAAGCTGAGAGGTATTCGGAAAGGAGGGCTATATATCGTCGACTGGCAAAGCGGGAGGACAGATTCATGCTTCGTGGCCACCAGTTCTATGGAAACAAACTGGCTGTGGCACAAAAGGTTGAGTCACCTGAATTTCAGAACTATCAACTACCTGGCCAAGCATGATCTTGTGGATGGACTTCCCAAGGGAGCGTTCAAGAAGGAAGGGATTTGCAAAGCATGCCAGCAGGGCAAACAAACAAAGAAGTCCTTCAAGAACCTGGCGCCAGTCTGCCCCAGTACCAGCCGGGTACTCGAGTTGCTACATATGGATCTCTTTGGACCAATAGCACCTCAAACCATTGGAGGAAGACGTTATTCGCTGGTGGTAGTCGATGACTACTCGCGCTATACCTGGGTAAAGCTTCTCAGAACCAAGGATGAAGTGAAGATCATTCTTCCAGATTTGATCATCAAAGCACAGAAACAGAGAGAAACTATGGTAAAGCGAATACGGTCAGACAATGGGACAGAATTCTGCAACAGTCTGCTGATGGATTTCTGCGCGGAAGCCGGCATCAAGCATGAAAGATCTACACCAAGGCAACCGCAGCAAAATGGACTGGCAGAACGTAGGAACAGGACGCTGAAAGAAGCGGTCCGATCCATGCTGGCAGAATCCGGATTAGGACAGAGTTTCTGGGGAGAAGCGTTGGTGACGGCCTGCTACACTCAGAATAGAAGCGGGATCAACGATAGACTCCAGAAAACTCCCTACGAAGTTTATTTTGGTCGTAAGCCTTCTATAGCTCATCTCCGTGCTTTCGGTTCACCATGTTATATCCATAATAATGGTAAGTCAAAGTTAAATACTTTTTCGCCTAAGGCTGATGAGGGTGTCTTCGTCGGATATGGACATCCCTCTCACAAGGGCTATAGAGTATTCAACAAGACCACCAAACTTGTGGAAACAACATGCAATGTTGTTTTTGATGAAGCTACTTTAGTGCGCAGGACATTACGACAACTGGCTGAAGATGTTCCTGAGGTCAATGATGTCATTGATCAGCTGGGCAGGAATCCTTCCAATGCTCAACCAACTGGTTTGACTAGACCTATGACTGGATCATCTTCACAACCAGTTTCCTCGGTTGCCCATCAGCAATCCGGGAGGGTCGGTGATGCAATTGACCTTGCTGAGACCTTACACTCAATCTCCCTGAGTGGAACTAGCAATAATCCAGGGGGAATTCTGACTGGGATCTTTGAGTCAGAAGACAGCGATGAACCAGCTGGAATGGATGCACCAGCTGACGGTGACTACATCACAGAAGGCTCAGGAAATCAGTCAGATAGTGGAGCTGATGAAGAGATTATTCCGCCTGGTGAAGGTCAACCACCAGTTACAATTACAACTCCGACTGGTGAAGATCTGGAAGCACCAGTCATCAGGACAGAAGAACCAATCTCACAGCCAACACCAACAGACTCTCATCTTCCCAAATGGCTGAGAGATCACCCATCCGATGCTATTCTCGGTGATCCGGAAGGTTCTGTCCAGACTCGACACGGCAGTGCGCTTCTGACTTGTTTTATTTCTCAAATGGAACCTACTTCCATAGGAGTTGCGCTAGAATCTGCCGATTGGATCAATGCCATGCAAGAAGAGCTTGCGGAATTCACTCGCAACAATGTTTGGGACTTGGTAGACCGACCATCACATCAGTCAGTGATTGGCACCAAGTGGGTTTTCAAGAACAAGCGAGATGAGGATGGCATTGTAATCAGAAACAAAGCTCGATTAGTCGCCAAAGGTTACAAGCAGTGTGAAGGCATCGACTTCGACGAGACCTTCGCACCAGTTGCAAGAATGGAGGCGATACGGCTGTTCCTTGCGTATGCAGCGTATCATGGATTCACGGTATTCCAGATGGACGTGAAGAGCGCCTTCTTGAATGGCGAGTTAAAGGAGGAGGTATATGTCGAACAACCTCCAGGCTTTGAAGTAGGCACCAAAGTGTACAAGCTGAGAAAGGCCCTGTATGGATTGAAACAGGCGCCCAGGGCTTGGTACGAAACGCTGTCACAGTTCCTGATCCGTAATGGATTTCGGAAAGGAAAGATCGATAGGACTCTCTTCTTCATCAAGGATGCTGATGATATGCTAATGGTGCAGATATATGTCGATGACATTATATTCGGGTCAAAGAATATGTCTCTCTGCGAGAAGTTTTCTCAATTGATGCAGAACTCATTTCAGATGAGTATGATGGGCAAATTAACATACTTCCTAGGACTCCAGGTCCAGCAGTCAGCTGATGGGATTTTCATTAATCAGCGGAAGTATACCAAGGACTTAATTCAGAAATATTGCCCAGAGAAGACTAAGACCCTCAGAATACTGATGAGCCCCAGTTGTCAGATCTCTCTTGATGAACAAGGGGAATCGGTTGATCCTACCAGCTACAGAGGTATTATTGGATCACTTCTCTATCTGACAGCCAGCAGACCCGACATTTCATTCTCAGTCGGAGTGTATGCCAGATTTCAAGCCAATCCAAAAAGGTCACACATGGAAGCTGCTAAGAGAATAGTGAAATACCTCAAGGGGACTGAATCTCTTGGTATATGGTACCCCAGGCATGATGAGCTTACACTCATTGGGTATTCCGATTCAGATTTTGCTGGATGCCGTATAGATAGAAAAAGTACCAGTGGTACGTGTCAGTTTCTAGGACACAAGCTAATCAGCTGGTTTAGCAAGAAGCAACACTC